>OZ025224.1:3533375-3810875 GCA_964019055.1 Anthopleura xanthogrammica | reverse complement strand
AACAAACAAACATCCAACAAACCGACCGACCGACAGACAGACAGACAGACAGACAGACAGACAGACAGACAGACAGACAGACAGACAGACAGACATAGCACCTTTATTTAAAAACGATAGTTCCATAAGTATAAAAACTTCTTTACATGGGAGTCGTTAATATGTAATAATATATAATATATAATAATACTTAAATTAAATAATCTTAAGAAATAGATAATTGAAATAATGGAATAATAAGAGAAAAACATTACTGAGCACTGACAGCACGCCAACTTGACAAACGTTTTTTAAACAAGTTCTTTGTTGGAGCAGATTTTATTTCAGAGGGGAGAGAGTTCCACATCTTAGTCCCTCTGTAATAAAAACTGCTCCTAAAAAAATCTGTCTTTGGGATATATTGCATTTCAATTTGATCATTCCCTCTTAATTTAGATTTATAGTCATTTGGGTCCGAAGACCTCATATTAAATAGATTACTTAAATATGATGGACATTTATTATGCAGAATGTCAAACATTAATAAGCACAGTCTTTCATCTCGTCTTTCATGTAGTTTATCCCAGTTTAACTGTTGCAAAATGTCAGCAGATCTCACATACAGACAGACAGACAGACAGACAGACAGACAGACAGACAGACAGACAGACAGACAGATAGACAGACAGACAGACAGACAGACAGACAGACAAACAAGGGAAATGTATGGAAATATTATGCTAAACTGTTCATACTCACAAAGCTATCATTGAAGGAATATTTGCAGCCCATGATGTGCTAGTTGTTCTTAGTCTGTTATCATCTAGGGTTCTAAAAGAAAGATAGGCTTTACAGCTATTTCAAAAAAAGTCGCTAAAGGTTTTTTTGCATGTTCACATACCAAGCCCAAAGTGTATTGTTGGTCAATGTAAAGAATGTCATCACAGAAAAGAAATATGCCGGAAAAGCATGCAGACCGCGCCGATGCAAGGTGGGGAAATTCCATTTTGTTGTGATCTTTTGCTGATTACATTCACATCACCCATAGTGCATTTCAGGCTTGGTATGCATGCACAAAACCTTCACCAAACTTTTTTTGGGAAAAATGTGTACTTAAAGTTGGTCACCAAAAGATGGCTGAGGATCACGGGAAACACTTCACATCAAACAAGGAAATATACCGAAACTTCAGCTTGAAAAATATCTGAAGTCCACATAGTTATCAACCTACCTGTTGAAATAGGTAAAATGTGTCTACCCATAATCTTTGGCTATTTTAAGGTGACTAACTCTATTGAAATGTTATGATAAACTATAAACTCTTTGCCACTTTCTAATGTGTAACTCTTCGAACATTATATTCTGTATTTTTACAAAGTGAATAAAAATATAAAAATAATTGTTACACTTACAAGACTTGAAGTTGGGGTACACTTTCAAAGGCATCGTCTTCGATAGTATGTATGCGATTTTTTGATAGATTTCTTTTAAAAGTAAAATTTAAGTCAAGGATTTCTTTCTCAGTTAATTCACATTCATCATCTTCAGAAGCAGCAGCATGTTCGTCATCGGCATTATCTCATCCAACGTCATTTTATATTCACCAACATCAGCATCATCATCATCATCATCGTCGTCGTCGTCGTCGTCATCATCATCATCGTCGTCGTCGTCGTTGTCTTCATCATCATCAACATCATCATCATCATCATTATCAGCAACAGCAGTAAGAGCATCTTCTTAATTGTCTTCGTCATCATCACCAAGCGCCATATAATCATCATCATCATCATTATCATTAACATCGGCATCATCATTAATTATTATCATAATTATCATTCGCAAACATCTACATCATCATCATCATCATCAATATCATTATCATTATCAGCAACAGCAGTAAGGGCATCGTCTTAATCACAAGCACCGTCATCATCAAGCTCCATATAGTCATTATCATCATCATCATCACCATCATCACCATCATCATCACCATTATCATCATCACCATTATCATCATCATCATCACCATCATTGTTATCATATTATTATCATAAGTCAGTTGTTAAAACTTAAGGCCAAATTTTTCATATCAATTCGGCATCTTGTTTTCTTTTCTCACTAAAAAGGTTTCTATATTTTAAAATTCTACGGAAATTTGTTTAAATGTACCCAAGCAAAACTAACGTTAGCCGTTCCGAGGTTGACGGAAAACCTTGGTCGAGTTGGCATTGCAGTGCATTGTGGGACTGTTTTAGGGTACGACTGATAGACGCCATCTTGGAAATATTCCCCTAAATCTTCCATATTGCATAATCGACCCAGATTTTTCTTCAACCTCAGAATACTAATTGCTTGTATTTCAACACGTTTTGCTCGATATCCAAGTCTTTTCCCTTGTACTTACATGCTTACGACGTTTTGAAGGAAATAGAAAGTTCTTTTCTTGATAATTTGCAATTTATTTATTTCAATTATTCTTTGGGGAAAAACACGAAAAAATAAGACATCTTAATATTTCGTTGAAGCTATGAACAAAATATATAAAAAAAAACCTCGCTCATTCATCTGGCGCAATGTTTTTCGCATGTGTCATTTCCTTCAGTATTATTTCTTTGGTTTCTAATAACACCTATCAACGCCCACGCCCCAAAACCAATTACACGTCCCTATCTACATCCCACATTTAAACCCAATTACACATCCTATCCCCACCCACCAATTTCAACCCAATTACACATCCTATCCCCACCATCCAATTTCAACCCAATTACACATCCTATCCTTACCCACCAATTTCAACCCAATTACACATCCTATCCCCACCCACCAATTTCAACCCAATTACACATCCTATCCTCACCCACCAATTTCAACCCAATTACACATCCTATCCCCACCCACCAATTTCAACCCAAATACACATCCTATCCCCACCCACCAATTTCAACCCAATTACACATCCTATCCCCACCCACCAATTTCAACCCAATTACACATCCTATCCCCACCCACCAATTTCAACCCAATTACACATCCTATCCCCACCCACCAATTTCAACCCAATTACACATCGATCCTATAAAATGTATTACGTCAGCACAGAAGAAAATAAGCTAGAAAAACCTGCAGACAAAGTATGGGTAAATCCCGTAATGTTGTGATCGCCCATACTGCATTTCGGGCTTGGTATGCAACATTCAACAAACAAGAAAACCTTCGTCATCCTATTTTGAAATGTCCATCTCAAAAAAAGTTGGTGAAGGTTTTGTTGCATGTTGCATTGCTTGTTATGTGTTGCGTATTGCATGTTGCATATTGCGTGTTTTTTTATTTAAACATCTTTTTTCTCTGTGCTCTCTTGTTGCATGTTGCATGTTGCATGTTGCATGTTGCATGTTGCATGTTGCATGTTGCATGTTGCATGTTGCATGTTGCATGTTGCATGTTGCATGTTGCATGTTGCATGTTGCATGTTGCATGTTGCATGTTGCATGTTGCATGTTGCATGTTGCATGTTGCATGTTGCATGTTGCATGTTGCATGTTGCATGTTGCATGTTGCATGTTGCATGTTGCATGTTGCATGTTGCATGTTGCATGAAATCTAATATATTTCCATATATAAATGATGTCAGCACACGTATATACCCGAGAAACGTGCAGACAAAGTTTGGGAAAATCCCAAATCGTGTGCAATTCGGGCCAGATATACAACATGCAACATGCAACATGCTACAAAACCTTCACAAGCCTTTTTTGAAATAGCTGTATTGCCAGTTTGTATAGCCGCTATTTTAGCAGAATCAAACGACACTTACATTGAGGAGATCCTGGCAGACTTGGAGAATGACATCGACCCTAAGTCTTTTATATTATTGTTTGCCAACACTATCCTTGAATTTAAAAAATATATCACGATCACCATCTATTTATTTTTGATATTCGTATTTAGTTTGTGTGTGTACAACTAATTGCAAGATCGCTGTCATATGAAAACAAAAAATAACAAGAAGGGATTAATTACTTTTGCAAAACAGACGTAATTATTCTACTGTTTTGAAGGTATAAACTGACATTTTTGAGATAATCTTGTTGGTATATTTTTCATTCGTGTTGTAATTTATTATAGAATACACAAGGTTCGAATAAATCGTTAATTTTATCATCCTCATCCTCATCCTCATCCTCATCCTCATCCTCATCCTCATCCTCATCCTCATCCTCATCCTCATCCTCATCCTCATCCTCATCACCGACATCAGCATCAGTAGTAAATTTACATACTTACAGTTCCAATTTCTTGGCTCTCGTGAAAGCATTTTTCTGAATAAAAGACAGCCTATTACCATACAGGTCCCTAAATTATGAAGAAATATAATATTAAAATATTGGTATCAAACAGACCCTTGGGAAGGGTGCAATTAAGAGTGTCTTATCATTCAAATTATTTTTTCCGCCATTTTGATTGGCCGAGAGAACTGCAAATAACTGCCTACAAATAACGGTCTGCTCATGCGCATTACGATGCAAAGGCATCTTGCTGCAAATAACGCTCTGCTCATGCGCAGTAACGCTGCATTTGACAATGGCTCGCTTCCCTGAAAAAAATGAGCTGACTTCTTTGTTATTGTTTGACTCGTGCGCACTGCCCCTCAAAGATTAGAAAAAATAATTTGAATGATAAGACAATTATTGAACTCGGTTATCGCAAAATATCGAGATTTGTTAGTGTCTTGCAAGCAATTATTTGCCTCTGCCTTTGGCATCGGCAAATACTTGCTTGCTCGGCCACTAACAAATCACGATATTTTGCTCAACCTCGTCCAATAATTGCTTATTGTTTGGATCCCTGTGTTTTTACTTACAGCATAGTAATACGTTCTTTTATATCGGCGATGACAGTCTTTGGTAAAAAAGTTATCTTGTTTTTCGCGAGAGATCTAGAGAAAACAAAAAGAAGAAAAATAAATAGTATTGTTTATTGTGCATAGTATAGTTCTTTCTTGATATTCATGCATGAAATCCTTATAATTAGCCACGCGTTCATGCAGCTCTAGAGCCGGTTGTACGAAGCCTGAATAGCACTATCCACCGGATAAATCCTTATCCAGCGGATAAAAAAACATACAAATTCTATACACTCGATAACTCTTGCTTATCCGGTGGATAACTTTATCCAAGCTTCGTACAACCGGCTCCTGGCCACATTTAATGTATTGGCATATGTCTGTGCACGGGCTTTTTTTTTTTTTTTTTTGCGTTGCCAGACGAGCTTCTACACGCCTCCAGCTTCGCATTGAAGTGTGCCGGTTTAACTTCAATTAGTTGGTTTAACGTAAAAAAGCCCAAGCCCAACTGACCCAAATGCTACAACTTGTGTACATGGGCCACAATATGATCGAAATCTAGGGTAAATCGACACGCGTGAAAAACGTCTGCGCATGCTCTAAGTCCGCATGCAAATTAGCCAAAAGCGTCTTCGTGCTATTGTAGAAATACGCAAATTTGACTTTCACACTTGCCTGAAGAATAGTCTTTACAAAATGCCAAAACTTAAAGTCAGTTCTTGAAACTTAAGGCTAATTCTTTCATAATGCCTTTATTAATACAGTATCTTGGTCTCACAAAAGTATACCCACGAACGTTTTTGTATAACTGGAGAAAACAAGTATTTATTTTCTCACTAAAACTCTTGTAAATTCTTGGAAAGCGTGCTGAAAGGCACGCATGCGCAAACGTTTTTCTCTAGTGTCGGGTAAATCTTCATTCCTTCTGGAAATTTATCGTAATATTTAGCTGTTCTCACTTTTCACAGTTTTATTGTGATTTGATTTTTGTTGCTCATATTTTCCCCTCTGGCGACCATGATCCTTAGCGACAAAGCAATAAATTGTCTTGATGTGACGTCATAGTGTTATGGGGCAATTAGTATAATTTTAGACTTTAATATAGAGTTTCCCGCGCTGTGATTGGTCGAGCGGCCAGTGAATATAAGACGCTATTTATTGGCCAAACGGTGATTATGAGGTTTGCCAAAGTTTGCCAGCTTGAAACTAATATACTAAGACTTTTTTAATCCTCAAATTCGTCTATTCTCTGATATTCAAGTCTAAAAATGTACTCAAACAATTAATCACCTCAGGCTCAGTGAATATGGTGAATATTTACCTTGACTACGTATCAGTAAGTTCACCAATCCTTCGGTGAATAATATAACTTTAAAATATATATTTTACTTACAAAAAATAAATGCTTCGAAGTCCTTTGAAAATAGCGTTGGGTAAAGAAACCAACTTGTTTAACGCTAGATCACTGTGAGATTGACAAAAAAAAAATTAGCCATTTAGAATCGAGAAAATTTGCAAAACTTGGAAACGGTTATTTCTTTATTTTATTTTATTTTCACACTCAATAATGAATATCATAATAAATGTATGCAAAATATCAAAAACCTCTCCTGAAAATCTAGGTGTATCTAAGATATAAACTTTTATAAGTCAATTTTCGCAGGCGTCATGACACCTCAGTTTTGTACAATTTCGCTCAATTCTAGTTTACCCCCCCCCCCTTACTTTATGACCAGTCCCTAACTAACTCATGTAATTGTTGATATTGCCTCTCCGTTATCCCCTCTTCTAAGAAATGTTCAGGCAGCCTAACAACTTAATAAAACTTACATTGCTTCAAGCTTTGTCAATCCCCTGAATAAATACTCGGGTAAGGAAGTGATATGGTTGTTTTTCAAAGAACTGGAAAAAAAAAGGTCATGTCCTCAAAATGTGGTGATCATCCCTCCCTCCCTCCCTCCCTCCCTCCCTCCCTCCCTCCCTCCCTCCCTCCCTCCCTCCCTCCCTCCCTCCCTCCCTCCCTCCCTCCCTCCCTCCCTCCCTCCCTCCCTCCCTCCCTCCCTCCCTCCCTCCCTCCCTCCCTCCCTCCCTCCATCCCTTCATCCATCCATCCATCCACCCATTTATCCATCCATCCATCCATCCATCCATCCATCCATCCATCCATCTTTCCATGAATAGCAATGGTTAAAAAAACAATAAATCACCACATTATTTAAAAAATACTTACATAATTACAATAAGCGGGGTGTACTGAAATAGGTCTTTGGGTAACGAAGAGATGTTGTTATCCTCAAAATCACTGAGCAAAAATATTAACTTCGTTAGACTAAGCTGCATGAGGCACACGATGCGTGAGGGCATCAAGAGTTTCTTGTCTTGTGTTCTTTCTTTGTTTCTCTTCTTTTCTTTTCTTTTCTTTTCTTTTCTTTTCTTTTCTTTTCTTTTCTTTTCTTTTCTTTTCTTTTCTTTTCTTTTCTTTTCTTTTCTTTTCTTTTCTCTTTTTTCTTTTCTTTCTTCCTTGCTTGCTTGCTTGCTTCCTTTCTTCCTTTCTTCACATCTTCACTCCTTTCTTTCTTTCTTTCTTTTCTTCTTTCTTTCCTTGTTTTGATCTTTAACTACAAGACTACAGGCACAGACTTGATAATTTAAGTTACTTACAACAACTGAATGTGTGGATTGTGTTCCAAGTACTTCTCAGGCAAAGAGCTGACACTACAGTTTCTAATTGTCCTTTAAAAGTTAGAAGAAAACCATTTAGTGCTGGCATATATATAGCAAAATCTCAAAAACTTTGACAATTTTGTGATACAATACTTAGTACTTATTTAAAGATACACTCAATTGCAGAAACGTCGTAGTATACATTTATGCATATATACAAATACCTAATGAGATGCAAAAATGGAAAAAGTCCTAAACTATGATCGTGTATATGTTGAAAGTTACCAAAGACACTTCTATGCCTTGCTCTGATGCAAGACACGTCAAATACATAAGTGATACAATAGTGTAATAATAGCTTTTGTTTAAACACGATAAGCATAAGTTCACAGCGGATCGATCTGATGTGGTCGTGAACACAAAGTTTATGTCTTAAACCCAAAAATGATTTTGCAATTGAGAATATACAAACAATGTATTCATGGCAATGAATGTCACTGAACCACCAAGGTCATCTGTTATGGATCTGTCAATTAAAAATGAACACAAAAAAAGATCGTTAGCAAATGGTCATTTTATTTAGGAGGTGGGATGGAAGTGAAGAGTCAGTCAGAGTCAGTCAGTCTGGTCTGGTCTGGTCTGGTCTGGTCTGGTCTGGTCTGGTCTGGTCTGGTCTGGTCTGGTCTGGTCTGGTCTGGTCTGGTCTGGTCTGGTCTGGTCTGGTTTGGTCTGGTCCGGTCTGGTCTGGTCTGGTCTAGTCTGGTCTGGTCCCTAAATGGTTGTACTTACGCTGATTTAATGCTACCATAATATTTCAAATCCGGTGGAGTCCCTCCTCCAAATGTGACATTTTCACACTTGACCTGGTACCCTTTCATTGGGCACGTGCACTTTTTGGGACACTTCACATAGTATGAAGATGAACCTACAAATATGAAAGAAGCCAAGAATAGGAAACTTGCATGTTAGCAAGAAATCATAAATAAGAGAGGGAAACTTCTTAATACCGCGCGCGCCATGCATGTGAATTCCCGGTTGGGCTATTTTTAGCATCCAAAGTCGTTTGGTTTTTATTTTTTTGATGGCGTGGACGTGTGCGCGTGCGTTCAAAAACTACATAATTTTCGTCGATTTTTCTCTCTTCGACAAAATCTATTAGATAAAGCAAAAAGCTCAGGATTGGCTATGTTCTGTTCTCTGATAAAACACGACTGCATAAGGATGTTGAACACTCAAAAAGACGCAAAATTTATGTTTCGTCCCAAAAATCTTTACATGCTTTCGCTACTTCCAGGTTTGGATGAAGCACACAATTTTTGACGCACAGGAGTAGGGTATGGCGAAAATTGTTTGTACGCGGATGATAAAAATAGCCCAACCGGTGATTCACATGGCGCGCGCGGTATGTATTAAGAAGTTTCCCTCTCTTATTTATGCTCTTGATGCTAGCTAGCTTAATTTTTACTAGAGCTGCCAGAATGCTATATAAAACCCTCGTTTTCCCAGACCGTCTATATTTAGAACGGATTTCCCGCCAAGTAATGTCGCCTTAGCCAATCAACGAAGCTCGAGTATGGGCATAACTTCGTGTAGAGAACATATAAGAGGACACAGTGTGCGTAATTCAATAGAAACCTATAGTATTCTTTCTTAGCTTCGTTCTACTGTATAACTTGAAGTCTTTTGTTGTGGCAATTCATCTTTTGCGGGAAATATGAATCTAAAAATAATCAGTCTGAGAAAACGATAACCCGAGATAGGGATACCAGTTGTACGCTCCGGATAATGGGCTCCTGTGGCTGCGCATCAGAAGACACATGAACATGGAAACAACTTATAGAATCTTATTATCAATTCAAGAAAATGACAAGTGGTTTAAAATTAATAAAAATATCTAGTATTCAATAAACCCCAGGTATATATGTGTCGCAAAAAATAATTGGGATTAGAAATGTCCCTAACTACCTCGAGCTCCCTCACGCCTCATCCCAAGTAAGAAAACATATACATACCCATTATTAAGAGAGCAACCAGATATTGAAAGAACAAAACTCGAGGCTTCAAGGGCTGCCTCAAAAATATCGGCCACATCTTTGCTATCGAAGCCATCGAATGACGGTGATATCGAAAGATATCGAATCTCCGGCAGGCCAATGATCTAAGTAAAAAAAAAACGTACCTGACACGACCTCTGGGCTGATCTAAGTCAGGGCATGGCTAACTCACAGATTGAACCCTGAAACAACCTCTTGGCTAATGTAAGTCAGGGCATGGCTAACTCACAAATGGAACCCTGAAACAACCTCTTGGCTGATGTAAGTCAGGGCATGGCTAACTCACAGATTGAACCCTGAAACAACCTCTTGGCTGATGTAAGTCAGGGCATGGCTAACTCACAGATTGAGCCCTGAAACAACCTCTTGGCTGATGTAAGTCAGGGCACGGCTAACTCACAGATTCAACCCTGAAACAACCTCTGGGCTGATGTAAGTCAGGGTATGGCTAACTCACAGATTCAACCCTGAAACAACCTCTTGGCTGATGTAAGTCAGGGTATGGCTAACTCACAGATTCAACCCTGAAACAACCTCTTGGCTGATCTAAGTCAGGGCATGGCTAACTCACAGATTGAACCCTGGAACAACCTCTGGGCTGATGTAAGTCAGGGTATGGCTAACTCACAGATAGAACCCTGAAACAACCACTGGGCTGATGTAAGTCAGGGTATGGCTAACTCACAAATGGAACCCTGAAACAACCTCTGGACTGATCTAAGTCAGGGCATGGCTAACTCACAGATCGAACCCTGAAACAACCTCTGGACTGATCTAAGTCAGGGTATGGCTAACTCACAGATCGAACCCTGAAACAGCCTCTTGACTGATCTGTTATTGTCAAGTTTTACGGATTTTTCCCCTCTTCAAAAACAAACAACTTGGGGCCCAACTTTAGCTGAAAGACCATCCTCTAGAACCACGATTACTAAATACTTTAACATCAAACATATATTTTGAAATAAAAGTACTTACCAGAATATAGAAAACTTTCAATGACAATTTTTCAGTCTATTGAATGGAAAAGTTCTTTGGCTGATCATCGAATATGTAAAAGGCCTCACCCGAAAACTACAGCAACTGCTTTCTCAGTTTTATTTATAGCGGATTTTTTCAGTTAAGTGCTTCCGTTAACGGCTCACACTCAATCCAAGACCGGTAAACTTGGAGCAAAAAATCTGAGTCATGTTTTACAGATTTCTATAACCACTTATCAGGTTTATTTTTCTCTTATTGTGGCCAGGAAAGTAGCTTGTAAAATATTTAAAAGGCGTAAATGGATTTAGCAATTGCTCGACACCACAGCTCTTCTGAACCGCCGACGTTTTCCAGAGAAGCCAATGGGATTGGAAAACGTGGCTCGATGGCTGCAGGGGGAGGAAAACCGGAAAATTGAACCTGGAGAAAAACTCTCGAAGCATTGATGAAAACCTAAAGAAACAATTCTCCATGGTCAAGTACTTCAACGTAAGATTTTAAGTGTTTCATCAAGATAATTATAAAGCGGAGTTTCCTTAATCGTTTTCAAAACAACCACTACAAAGTCAGCGGAATATAGCAGCACAATCATTTACCAATTTTTAGTTCAAAAGCTCTAGAGATAACGAGCTTGTTTGCCTTACCATTGTTAATAGTAAAGTGTTTTTTTCTCACGTAGCTGGAACACATCAGTTTTAGGAATTAACCGTTCCTTGGACCGTTATCAACAGTTGCCATTGCAAAAATGAAAGGGAGAAAAATTCAAATATTATCGATACACTGAAACAACATCTTGAATGATCAAAGTCAGGGCATGGCTAACTTACAGATAGAACCCTGAAACAACCTCTGGGCTGATCTAAGTCAGGGCATGGCTAACTCACAGATCATACCCTGAAACAACCTCTGGGCTGATCTAAGTCAGGGCATGGTTAACTCACAGATCACACCCTGAAACAACCTCTGGGCTGATCTAAGTCAGGGCATGGCTAACTCACAGATCATACCCTGAAACAACCACTGGGTTGTTCTAAGTCTGACTTTGCTACATGAGTTACTGATTTCTAAATGAAGTTCTTAATGAACTTTTTTGTTTATAATACCATTTTGTGTAAAAAGTGCTTTCTCGCCAAGCTGGAACATTTCACAGTTTTTAAGTGCTTCCTTTTTGCTTTCAAAATTCCAAAAGTTTTTGAAATTAAGCCGGTAATGTAAGATTGAGAATAAGGATTTATTAGGTTTTATTGAAACTCTATATGGCTGCCTAGTTTGATGTTGTCTCATTTCTCTCCTGGTTATCCGAGCTAAGTGATTTTCGCACTTTACTAAGTGGTTCGCCTCCTTAATTTCTAGCTATTGTATCCTCAAGGCTTTAATAGAACTCCGCTAATAAAGCTATTATCAGAAATTAGCTAAAGAAAGAGGAGAAAAACGGCTAATATTTCGTTAAACCTCGAAAATAATTTACACACAGGCCCCATCCACACTAGCGCGTTTTCACGGTTTGAAAACTCATACGGTTCGAGGCATTTTGGCCTTTCGTCCTGACTAAAATGATCGACTGAAAGCATTTGAAAACTCTCTCCAGAGTGGAGAAAACCGAGGCCTATCGTATTATCAGGTCGTGGGCAGGCAAAAGCGGAGGCTTTTAAAAAACGCTAACGGCGTCATTGTGAGGACGTGCGAAAACGCTATCATAACACTAGTGTGGACGGGGAGCTTTTCGGTGAGTCTAAAATGGAGCGCCGATCTTGAGTTTTTTAAAACGCAATAGTGCGTACGTGGCTTCAGAAATGAGCTA
Source organism: Anthopleura xanthogrammica (assembly GCA_964019055.1). Classification (NCBI taxonomy): domain Eukaryota; kingdom Metazoa; phylum Cnidaria; class Anthozoa; order Actiniaria; family Actiniidae; genus Anthopleura; species Anthopleura xanthogrammica. Next base: position 3,798,550 of record OZ025224.1, on the reverse strand, counting down.
AAAGACAAGAGTAAAACGTCTGGGGAGGGTTATATTTTGATAAGGATTGGCACCTCCACCATTTTATTGTACAGTGCAATAAAATTTTAAAAATTATATTCGTCGCCTCCACAATTCCCTGCTGGCAGAGGCTCCTTTTCTCTTACATGGTCGATGGCCGGAGAACCTTTTTATCAATTAAAAACAGCAACCCCCACTGAAAAAATCTGAAAAAATCTGTCAAGTGTTTACCATATCGCTAGGTGGAGTCGATCCTAGGGTTGGTTAGGTTTAGGGTTAGATTCCAGTCCTCTCTCGACAAGGGCATTTTGGGCTCAGTATGGAAACCAGTATCTACCGTGTGAATAATGGTAAGAATCACATGTTGCTCATGTTATTCCATGAGCAATCAGACAAAAAACACAGGCTACCCATGCATTTTTTTTTGGTTTATGACAAGCTTAGCCTCCTTTGCAGACGTTCTTAGGGTTGTCACGTCGTCACGCAACGTTTCTCTCCCCATTGCGTGACGACCCTAAGAGCGTCTGCGTAGGAGGCTATGACAAGCTGCGATCGCGCGAGTTAAATAATTCAGAAAAGTGTAAATTAGTAGCCAACAAAGCGTTTAGGTAAGCTGCACGTACATAATAGAAGATATTACACGGTGGCGAGAAGATATGACGTTTATTTTCGCGATCGAGTGAATGCAGCGAACGAGTGAAATATTTTGCAACAAGATAAACTTCATATCTTCAAGCCAACGTGTTTACAACTTTCTTTTTATTACATAAAGACATCCCGAAAGAAATATCTGCACGTGAGGATATGGAAAATATGTCACTGAGCTCCCGGATGTAGTATTATGAAAAATACGAATGGCGTACTTCTCAGTAAAATGTCTATGTATAATAAAGAAAATAATGCAGTTTATATTCCCGGGGAACATTTTTCTGAAGTCAATCCGTCTTGTTACAAAATAAGTGATATTTGAACTCAAAATTGAATTTATTTTTCTTGAATTTCTTTACACAATTCAATTTTCATGAAAATTAAATTAAACAAAATTAGAATCCACTGAGAACTGCCAAAAAGAAGACAGATCTCGAATAAAAAAAACCCAGACAACTCGATGAAAACGAAAACTAAAAATCAGCTGAGTTTACCTGCACTAATCTCATCCACGTGTTTCGAGCACATTTAAAGCGAGTTCTCGTGTAAGATCCTCAAAAGGCTAGCTACAGAAGCATTAAATTGGTGTTAAATGCATATTTAAGGGGTTTATGGAGTTAGTGAAAAACAATAGAAGCATTACATGAACTGAAATATTAACTGGTCTTAATTTGCTGTCAAAAAACTAAATAATTTATCTAAAGAGTTTATGGATTTAACAAAGAACAATGGAAGTATTACACAAACTGAAAAGATCATCTGGTGGAGACGTGTTACTCGTGGTCCGCCCAGTTGTCTTAGCAGTTTAAAAGAAACTATTAAATCTCTCAAAATCCTTTTAAAAGGGAGGTAAAAACTTCCAGGTATTGTTTAGAAATCTGTAGCCAGAAAAGCACAGGTGTTGCTCTTTTTGTCTGGCACTTAGAAACCGTTACCCTTTTCCCTTTCTGAAGTATGTCCAAAGAATTCGAAAATACTGGAATTAGTAAATCTTGACACTTTGTCAAAATAAATGATAATAGTAAAATAGCTTTATTTTATTTTTTGAAACAGATTTTTTGAGAAGTATAGTTAGTGTAATTGCTTATGCAAAGTGGAAAAAAATCAGTGGAAATTTTGGCCATATTGTAGTGGTAATCTAGTGATGCTTGTATACGTCGATATCTAAGTCGGAAAGAAAGTTTTTTTCATGTTTATTGATCAACATTCCCTTAAAATTTAATTAAGTAATCGAAAAGTATCATGATGGTAATACTTCGTGTATGTACCAAAATATGATCACAACACTCACATATTGATTTATTTATATAACTACAACTTGGTTGTATCACTATATGACGTTTCTTCCCATTCAGCACAATTTGAAAATTTTGGGACAAAAAATTTGTTACAATATTTTATTAGCGTTACATCTAGAATCTAAAACACTGTATCGCGATTCTCCTATAAGTTTGATCGGGAAAGAGCCGTAGATATAAACCCGTATTGTCGGCTCAGAATTACCCGCTTGATTGGCTCATTGGGTTTGATTAACGGCGAAAATATCACTTTTTGGCATCAACGTCTGGCTCCTGAATGCAACGGTTCACATTGGAATACCAATATCTATGATAGTTTTATTCGGCTATAATTTTCGATTTTTTACCATAAATTTAATGCATTAAAAAAGAATTCTTTCGCTTCGATATCATCGCCGGCTCATATCACCTGTGTAAGCTAAAAATCCAAAGTAGGTCAACTTTCCAGAACACTGTCAGCTTAAAACAAAAGTTAGTTCGTGTCAACTGTTGTACAGCGTTTCGTGTCGAAAATTCTAGAACAATTTAAGCTTCCTCCTGAAAGCGATTTTTTTTTTATTCCTTGTGATATATTTGTCGAGAGCAGGAAACATATAAATCATCAGCTATCAATTTTTGAAAAGGCAGACCTAGCGGTATCCTTTCTGGGGGTTAATACACTGCACCCCCATGTGGCTAGGCACCCCTGGCATGGCAAACCAAACATGCCTAAAGCCATGGAACTCGTTTTCTATGATTGAGGCTGGTAAGTTATATGATAGAAACGTTTCAAGAGCGAGCTGTAATGATTGAAGATTAATGCATTTGAATGGGGCAAAACACTAAATTTCCAAGATCAAGGTAAGAGGTTGGTATTTGGATAACTAAAGGCCTCACACGCAACTCAGTGAAATCGTTGCATACATCTTCAGCATTGCTGACTATATCCAACTTTATTCTCAGGGTGGAAAAAAAACTTTAAATATATGTAGCAGAGAGTGTGTATGGACTGAGTTCATGGCCCACTAACTTTAATTAAGTTTATCGTGTACTGTATATAAAGAAAAATATTTGAATAATAAAATAAAATATCTTTGTTGAATGACTGATTGACACAAATCCGATGTAAGCTCTGATAACACATCATTTCTCCTCACTCTGTTCATTTGAAATCACTTTACACTGTTCGGACATGGCAGCTTGAGTCGTAGTGTAACGGCAATGAAGTAATGTCCACATGATAATGCATGTTGTAGTGACTAAATCTTGAAATGGGTCTTGCTTAGTTTTGGTTCACAAATGTCAATTTATAGCACCACTGTATTTACGAATTACTGTGTCTTAGTAAATCATTTTAGTACATCCTCTTATACACATAAGCTAACTATATATTTGTGTAGATCAAAGTACTGATGTTTCATGACAATTTCATAACGAATATTATGATTAAATAAATATACAAATAATTTCTTTCCATTCAGTATTGATGCCATTCTATTTACAAGTTATTTTCAATCAATCTATTTAATTGTCTTATATCGATATGTATCCTTGTCGTAAGTTAATTTTTGTATATTTTTTAAGATAAAAAGTCAATCATTGAGTTATCAAATCGCTAACGATTCCTTTGCGATAATTTAATTGTATAAACCTCCACTTTGCATACATGAAAAAATATAAGAAATGGGCAAAAAAAAATGGGCTAAAACTCATAATAATTCTCATGAAAATCTTAAACGTTTTCAACTAACAATTATTAAGCCATCTTTTTTAAATGTTTGAAGGTTAAATTTGAAGACTTTAGAACAGTGAAATAACTTTAATTTCAAAATATACTTCGTATTATTCTTCTTAAGTCAGTTTTAAAACACTGATTTCAAAATTGGAAATATATCCAGCGCGTCTACAAACAAATTTGTTGAGTTATGAGATGGAATTGCGTCTTTTAACTGTTAGAAAAGTTTGCTTTTCATTATGTTGTGCAGTTGGAGCGAGGAACAATATGGAATATGAATATTGACAGAGGAAATTTAGTTTTGTAGCCTAGGTCAGAATATATTTGAATCGCTCTGAATCATTAGAATAGGAATAATACCTGAATAATGTTTTATGATGAAAGTTGATTACGAATAAACGTAACTAAATAAATTGCTTTGGAAAAATACTATCCAATAAAATTATATAGTCAAAGTTAAACAAGCAACTCATTACCGAAATACCTTTTTTCAAGATACTTTATTGACCAATGCATTCATAAATTGTTTGAAAACCAAACATGCTCTTTTCTTTACGACTTTCACGGATTCACTACAATAAACACAGCCTAATTGTTTTGTTTAAGGCTGACGATAAACACGCCCCTGGTACAGCTTGAACCATTAGCACTAAATAGCTAGGGCATTAACACGTCTTTATTGTGATCAACAATATACACTGGTTTAATGACTAAATGATCGCAAGAGAATAGGAGGGGTGGCTTAATCAAATTCTTTTCACGTGTTATTCTCTCGAAGCAACGCTGTTATTGTCAATCTCCTGACATCTCTCTTTCAATTGCTACTAGTATTTCAATAAGCCATTTGATTCTGTTAATACTAGGCTGGACACTTTGAGCGCTGTTTTTCTCTTTTGTCTGTTGTTGTCTTTTGTTTATTAGCGCTTTCCAGTGCTCTTCAAGTTGAATTTAAGAGTGATTTAAGCCCAGTTTGTTTATTATGTATGGATAATGCTACTTATAACAAGTTCAAGTCTTAAAACTATCAAAAACCTCTCATCTCAGACCGATTGCTGAAGTTCCTAAGCTTTCCATATCTCCAAATATCACAATGGCCTCTCTTTAATCTTAACTTTCGATGGATTTACATCCAGAAGGGCTTAGAATTGAATTAATCAAGGTTTGGTACAAACATGATTGACAATAGATAACGACGAAGGCGTGGGATATTAATTGAAGATAATAAACGTTAGGCTAATGACTTTATAGACAAATAAACAAGGTTGGTTGACCCAAAGTTTAAAAATATCCAATTGAGATGCATTAAAACTTCAAACTCAAAGTCCAGAGGGTTTTAAACAGCAGAGGAAATAGTATACGAGGACTTCAAGAGTCTCTAGGATTACATTGAGAGTAAAAATAACTTAAACAATAGTTTCCTTTCATAAGTTGAACACAAAGACCGTAAAACTGCATTGTTGAATTTGACAATTAGATTTGAATGAACCAATAGTTTGGGGCGTATTTCTTCTGAACCAATATAAATTATTGTTGTAGTCCCTCTACAGTTCATTTACCTTCAGATTGCATTGGAAGAGCATTTGGAATCCTTGCTCAGTTTTAGACTAACATTGAAGATCGTGAGAGACGTCGGGAATCATGAATATTGACAGTATACTGTCTTCAACTTCAAGAGACAAGAGTTCAGCTTTTTCGCCATTTCGTGTGGCAGGCTCGGAGAAGATACCGTTTTCGTCTGGAATTTGCACGGCGCCAACGTTTGGCTGTCTTCATTCCGCACAACACACCAGTTACCCATACTTGTATCCAACCGTTATCAGCCCTGGTTATCAGCGCTACTTTGGCCAGGAACATGGAATCGTTCCATTGCTTGACACGAAAGGTGTTGTCCAACATATAGGACCTTATCTGCACCCCGCAGCTCCAATCCCGGGTATGTTCGGCTATCATTCCATTGAAGATGAAAAGCCTAGCCAGTCATACATTGGTTTGATCGGGAAAGCAATCTTAAGCACTCCACAGAAAAAGCTTGTTCTCAGTGACATTTACAACTATATTCTTACGAATTATCCGTACTTCCGGAACAAGGGGCCTGGATGGAGAAACAGCATCCGTCATAATTTAAGTCTTAATGAGTGTTTCGTAAAGGTTGGTAGAAGTCCAAATGGAAAGGGCCATTTCTGGGCAATCAATCCGTCTAATTACGAAGACTTCAGCAAAGGAGAGTACAGACGTAAAAGAGCGAACAAAAAACGACCAAGTGGAGAAAATATCAAGCTCAAAAATACTGAGAAGGAGAAAGAGGTTGTGCCAAAATCTGAAACGAAATTTGATTACACAAAGAGTGTAGCTCCGTCAACTGGTGCCTTCATTTCAGGAATCTATGGAACTTATTCGCTAACATCCATACCCAATAAAGCCACAGTGATCAAAGAAAATAAAGGCTTTCATATTGAGACACTTTTATCTGGAATTGGAAACGATCGCAACTCACATAGTTCCTCATGTTTGAGGAGAAAGAACACTGACTCGAAAACTGCAGCTAATTGACCTAGAATGGTTTTAATGTTTAAAAAAATGGCAGGTTAGTAGTGTAGAATTTGAAATAACAAGTGTTAATAATTCGGCAACCATAATATAAATAAAAAATGTTTTGTAAATAGGCTAAATGGAAGAATAATGTCGATAAATTAGCATGTAAGATAGTGTATATTTTGTAATAAAAGAAAGTGCTTCATATCAAAGTATTTGTTAATGTGTTTGTACGTAATGAGATTTATATGGTATTGTTAAAAATATTTACCTGCTTCGTATATAGATATTACAGATATTAGGACCCCACGTTTTGTAATACAAACAGGCGAATTTGACGCAAATTTACTCTAGTTGAGCGGCGACATTTGCTGCAACTGCGCTGTTTTGGGCTGAAATCTTCTCGTTTCAGTACGAGATCAATGTGGACCGAATGGCAACAGTAATCGCTGCTGGCCGCTTAGGCCAAAAGCTTGGTTCAATTAAAACCTTTTTAGCGCTGATGAAACAACATTATTTCTAATTAGTTTCGTTATTACATTCATGATAAGCTTGGTCATTTGCGAGCATTTAAGAGTGTTAGTGATAATTATGATTCATTAATTAAACTAATCAGAAAGTTGCAGAAAACTGGCAAGGTTGAAACGGAGTTTTGCTTAGAACCGGTCGGCTTTTCCAAGATGCTTTTCTACTGACCGACTAAACCAAAAAACTTTCTCAGTTGTTTTTACTAAGACTTCCCGATGACATGAGAATTGGACTGGCAGCGAAACAAATAAAGCTTTTCCACTGAGACTTGATTAGTGTTTCACGAGTCAAAGCTCAAGGGTTCGTCATGTATACCATACGAAACTGAAGCAATTCGGAATCCTGCAAGCTCAGCGAGATTTTGAACACAATAGCGGTGTGCGTTTGTTTAAATTAATTTTTTTGAGTAACATTTAGTTTCAACTTTAATGGTTAAGCTCTTTTTACTACAAGTGTGTATGCGTAAGACTCAATGCTTAAAGTCTGTGCTTAAAAAAACATGGCTTTCACAATGTTTCTCTTTCTCACGCAGACTGAGTCACGACGCTATCTTGAAGCGATTGCAAACGGTAATTACTAACAGGGAACTTCATAGCTCGATGAGGCTCAAGAAAAACCCGGTGAGATTGAAGTCTTTGCAGTGTTGATTTTTGAAATCTAAGTTTAGTGTTTTGCCTATATGTATATAACTATGAAAGTGTTTTGAAGCATCAGTCCTGATGAAGAAATGAAATGCGCAGTCATTCTTTCACAAACACTGTACTAGCATCTGCAAAAAAGATAGAGACAAAGAAACACATTCGGATATCAAATTGTTTTGTGAACTAAGGCTGTTTTGATCATACAGTAGTTTTTATGTGAGTATATAGATTATCATACTGATGTTGCGAATAATATTTCTGATCAGTCTAGTAAACTCGGGCTCCTGTGAGGTTGCATAACACGTCTCTTGTGCAGTAACCTCATATTACTCAGTTACCGGTAGTCTTTATAGTCAGTTAATGTTTACTAGGAAACAGGTGCAAAACACGGCTATCTTTTAAGCACATCAACCTAAGGACCACCTTCAATTTTGAAAGTACCTTCAAAAGTAAAATTCTTAGCTCGCTCTTGTTATGCTTATTATTTTTCTATGGACACCATTTTTTTTCAGTTAACTCAGTATACAACTCTGAAGAAACCAACGGGAAGCTTAGTTCAATTAAAACAAATTTAGCGAAGATGATTGATTGATCTTAAGTTTTAAAAATAAATAATATATTGATTTGTTTTTTATTGATTCGATATTTAGAAGGTAAGGATGTTAGGTGCTTCAGTTTTCACTGGATTGCTTTTCAAAGAGATTCATCGTGGATAAGTATAGTTTTATATATTATAAACATTTGCATAGTCATTCGTATTCAAAAAGCTTGGGTATACACAAGGATACGAGAATAAAATGCATAATTTGTTTAGTTCACTCACAGTTATTGATCTGCTCATTTAATCGTACACAATTACGAACTTGGAATTTGAAAACATTATCATTCACCAAAGTGTCACTTTTTATTTGATGTTATATTTCCTGATACTCCGCGTGACTGAGTGTTCCGCCAATCAACATTATGAGTAAATATTTGGACTTTATACAGCATAATGAAAATACAATTTGAATAAAGTGTTTGTTGTTTTAAGCCGAAGAAGAATCTAATCAAATGGAGTGAGTAATCAGTGATCGTCCGGGTGAGTGTAGTCTTGAGAAAGACTGTTGTTGGTGGAGACTGACCGTTTCGACAACCTGAGCGGAAGTCATCTTCAGAGTCTTTCTCAAGACTACACTCACCCGGACGATCACATTACTCACTTCACTACTACTCCTGGGTTCAAAATATTAACTCTCAGATAATAAAATGATTGTCAGCTTAGCTAATGATTCGTTGACACAGTGTCCACGCCATTCAATGATTAATGACACTTTTCTCATGTAAATTAATCATTAATTACAGGAAGTTTATGTGTTAATTATACCCTAGCCAATACAACAACTACACAAATGAACAATTTAATTGTAATACGTATAGAGGGTCCTGAAGGGGGGAGGGGGGGGGGGGGGGGGGGGGGTCCTAATCCTATTTCCCAGAATTTTGCAAAGTCACAGTCCAAGTCATTTAAAATCTCAGACCGAGTTATATTGTTAGAGTTAGAGATTTTGAAAACTGAAATCCCAATCCCAGTAATGGCTATCGGCTAAATCCCAGTCCCAGTGCATGAAACCCCATTTTCCCAGCCCAAAAATGGCGAATCCCAGCTGCATTTTACTCCTTCTGGACCCTCACTTTATACTCAGGAGCGGATTTAGGGGTGGGCTAACGGGGCCGCGGCCCGCCCTTTTAAAAAATGTATTTTCTGGCTTGGCAAAATAACAAAACTGGCAGACTGTCTTGAAGGTTTTCTCTCAGGACGAAGCTTTCCGGCTAACCCTTTCTTCGATTCCTGGATCCGCCCGTGATACTACAAATTACAAAGTTTTAAGTTTTCCTATACGGAGGTTTTTTGTACGGATTATCCGGTTTCCTCCCTCCGAACAATCTAACACGCCAAATCCCAGTTCGATCTGTGAGTTAGCCATATACCCTGACTTCGATAAAAGGGTTTTGGGATTCCTTTGGCGGTGTGTCCGCGCGGTACTGTTTATTACCCATCATCCTCAAAGAGCGTTCACCGGCAAAACAGTAGCTCCAAGTAGAATCAGACACGTACTTTCAAAGCCTTCCTTAGTAAAAATAATCAAAACAAAATCAAATAATTCAGTCTTTTCTTAAATTTGAAGCTTTCCTATAACAGTGAGCTCTCTAGATCCTCGCTGATCGTAGAGAAATCAAACGTCTTTAGATGGTTATGACGAGATCAACTCGAGCAAGGAAGGCACGTGAGGACAGCTTCGACACCATACCAACATCAAGAAAAACTGAAGTCAAACTAAATGGAAAGTCTAACGACGTTGAAAATATGGATATCAAGATACCTAGTACTGACCGGAGCAGCATCGCCATTCTATTATTCTTGTATGTCTTACAAGGCATTCCGCTAGGATTGGCGGGTTCAATTCCTTTGATTCTAGCCAAGAAAGTGGGTTACAAGCAACAAGCCATGTTCAGTTTTGTGTACTGGCCCTATAGCGTAAAGCTTCTATGGGCTCCTATAGTAGATGCAGCTTATATTTCAAAGATTGGTCGAAGGAAGACTTGGCTCGTACCTGTTCAATATTTGATTGGGATTTTCATGCTTGTGCTGTCAAAGGTATCTAATTTTAAATTCTATCCTTCAAACGTATTCCTTTCTTTCTTTCTTAATTTAATTAAGGATGTAACGTAGGAGCATAATTTTCGTTAGTGTTCTTGGGATTATGAAGCTTTGCTTCAGTAACCACCAAACAATGGGTAGTTTTCCCAATGGAATTAATATAGAATTTCTGACAAACAAACTCGAACTCAGAAGTTTTTTTTAGTAGTTAAGTCATTGATATTTTTCTTAATGTACCTTTAGAATGCATTTATTCTACGACACACATTTACAATTTTCAGCAAGTGGTGTCTGTTCCATGCTGTAAGCTAATATCAAAAACACATTTAATTTTGTCTGAGATTACATAGCAACAGTGACTAGGGATGGATCAATGAACTCAGAATTGGTGTATTGTAAATTAAAGATCAGTGGTCAAATCGTATGAAATAGACCTCATCGGCTTGGGTGTAATGTTGTCCCATTTCAGACCACGTGTCATTCCCCAGAGTATCATTTCATTGTTTAACAGTTGCGCATGAGAAGATACATGAATATGGATACAACTCAAACAAAGAATCTTATTCTCAAGAGAATGACACGTGGTCTGAAATGGGACAACATTACACCCAAGCCGATGAGGTCTATTACGATGCCACAAGATGCCACTTCTGGAACTCAGCACTCAGATTGCATAATTATTGTTTCAATTTGTTTTCTTTAAGAACCTGTTACACTATGTGCGTTTTTCTCAGCAACTCATCGCACAACACTGTGTCTAGTCAATAGCTCACTTGTCACCCACAAAGATTTCAGTATGAGGCTCTGTGCTAAATTAAATTTATTCTCTTCTCCTGTCACAAAGCACAGAGCATTTAGCACAGAGCTTCACATTGAAACCTTTGTATATGACAAGTGAAACATATCTCGATAGTGAGCTATTGTAAGTTGCCAGAAAACTACACAGTGTAACAGATGTTGTGTCAAAATTTTTGTTGTTGTGCATAACGTTGCAAGAAGTAGAACTCAGTTCTAGTTTCTGCTAAGGAATGCAGCAACTGGCAACACCAGTTATCACTCCTCCTTTTCTCACAATTTTAAGGAATATATTTCAAGTCATTGCAAGTTGCTGAGATTGTACTGCAGTGCAACACCTCACCTTAGCAACTGGCAACACTACATTTTCAAGCAATAAGATACAAATTGCTGAAAAAATTGCAAAGTGTATGACACTGAATCAAAATATGGTGACCAATTTGAATAACTATTGTTCTTGACTGATCATGACTAGCCTCGTGTTCACGTGGAGACAGAAAAAGCGTTTTCACATGTATGAGAGGCTAATCAGTCCAGAACAATAGTTATTTGAATTGGTCGCCATATTTCGATTCCGCCTATTAGGGCCTTTACACTAAAATAAGTTTGAACAAATATTGTCATGAAAGGAAAATCAAAAGGATCTCTTGCACATCACACAATGTGCTTTCATTTTGTGAGCCAAAAGAGAAGCAAAATCAAAAATCAAAATCATTCCATAATAATTATTCAATAATTTGATTGACCACTATTTATTGTTTTTGCAGAAAATTGGTTACCTGCTAGGAGAAACTGATGGCTCAACTCCTGATGTCTTCTTATTGACAGCAGTATTCTTTTGTCTAAACTTCCTTACTGCTACTCAGGACATTGCCGTTGATGGATGGGCCTTAACTATGCTATCCAGAGCTAATGTTGGCTGGGCATCTACATGTAATACAGTTGGCCAGACTGCAGGATACTTTCTTGGGAATGTTGTATTTCTTGCTCTTAGTTCGCCAGAATTTGCAAACAAATATATAAGATCTGTACCACTAGAGACAGGGCTTATAGACTTGGGAGGGTTTCTGTTTTTCTGGGGCATTGTTTTTCTGATCACCACAACTCTGATTGGGCTGTTAAAACATGAACGGTCTGAAGAAGAAGTCCATGGTGAACACCATGAAAAGCAAGGAATTATTTCAACATATAAAACTTTATGGACAATTATTACACTCCCTGCTGTTATGAAGTTTATAGTAATCCTTTTGACTTGTAAGGTAAGAGATTGAAGTACATAGTCTATACCTGTGTTTCCCTGAACCATTGTATCTTTTTTCGACTAACATTTTTTAAACATTTCTTTTGTTTGTTCATGTAGGTTGGATTTGCTGCTGCTGATTCTGTAACTGGGCTAAAGTTGGTAGAAGCTGGAATACCAAAAGAGAATCTTGCTATGCTTGCTATTCCTATGGTTCCCATACAGATTCTACTTCCTCTTTATATCAGCAAATACACTTCAGGTATGGTCTTTGTTCTTGAGAGGAATTTCTTTAAATTTAGCTATCGATGGTTTTCAATCAGCTGAATCTCATTATCTGGTCCAAATGGTGTTTAAACACTGAACACACTGCTGTCAGTCCAAAAGAATTCAATTGAAAAGTTGGAATTCAGCTGATGAACATAAAAAATATCAATCCTCAAGAGAAGGAATTTTTTTTGTTTTTACCCCCAGATTGGGGATTAGTGCATGGGGTCTATACATTGTATGCATAATGTATGCAAGAAACATAAGATAGTTTTTTCTTTTAAATTCTTTGATCTGAACACAAGTATTCCCAGGTCCAGAGGTGCACCTCTCTCATCCAGTGCTTCTTAGTCATAGGTTTCATTATCGCAACAGAATAAGCACTAGAATGAGAATGTTCTGTAATTCAGGGTAAAACAAAAGAGACTTGGGAAACCATGACACAATTGTGATTCTAATTCACCATTCCCCATTTATGTCTTAATACATGTACTGTACCACTACCAACAGAATCCTCTTCAAATTCTTAATAAATTATTGTTCTTATTTCGAATGTTTCAACTTCTTTGGGAGTTGCAAGATAAATTTGTTACTGTGATTCTCAATATTCTGCGAACTCGGTAAATGCGACTTTCTGGTTGGAATTTGTTTTTTCACTGCTGCCAGTCAAAAATGTAAAAGGTACCAACTGATTAATTTTGATTGACGGCAGCGAAAAACCAATTTCACAACAAGCCGTTGAAATGTCTGAGTTTGCAGAATAATGAGAATTGCAGTAATTGAGCCAACAAAAGGAACTACAAAAAGGATTCTGTTAGTAGTGGTATCAAGTGTAATAAGGGGAATCCAGAATTCAACTACAGATAATATCACATTAATACTTTGATTTTATTCCTCAGGTCCAAAGCCATTAGATATATTCCTACGCGCCATTCCAATCCGTCTTTTATTAGGTCTAGTGTTCGTAGCTTGTGTCTGGTGGGCTAATAACGTCCGTCTGCCAGGAGAAGAGGCATTCCCTTGGTATTTTTATGCTGGGATTTTATGTGTATATGCAGTTCATCAGGTGAGTTAATTATTAATTATCAATACTCTGTATAATCTCTTTCCATCTGATTACCGGATCATTCAAACACGTCAAAGTCAGGGCATGGCTAACTCACAGATCGAATTTGAATTTAGCATGTCCCTGGTGTTGAGTGCACGCATGAACCAACCAATCACAGCACGCTTTGATGCTTAGCCAAGCAGCCCTAGCTCCAAGTCTCTTCCCAATACAAAAACATGCCGGCACATTTCCAAAAATTTAGATGAAAAAAGTTATATATACATGTACGTGATCTATGAAAAAGTAAAGCAAATCTTTGCCATAATCTCCTCCAATTCTGTGAGATATATGACTTTTAAGACTTGGGTAAGGGCCTCTTGAATTACATCAAAACAATTTCTGTGCTTAGTTTTGGGAGAGACCCAACAAAAACTACTCACATTCCACTGAGCTTCCTCTATACTCCTTTGCAAAATGAAATCGCATATATTTGGTCTTTCCATGCATCACCTGAAATACTAAATAAACCAAATGCATTGACTTGGGCACAATGTTTTCCCATTTCAGACCATGCGTCATTCCCTAGAATATCATTTCTTTGTTTGATGGTCATCCATCACTTAAATGAATAACTCAAACAAATAATTGTATTCTCAAGAGAATGACATGTGGTCTGAAATGGGAAAAACATTACATCCAACTGAAGGTAAAAATGTCTATTCTCTCCATGACAAAAGATGTCACCCATTCTACCTTTGGGTGTCCTGTGGTAAAGAAGAGTTAGAAGAAGACTGGGATTGAGAGTTTGAGTTCAGTCTTCTATCTACCTTGTTATAACACAGGAAACCCATCCTGCAGTGGAGACTATGCCCTGATGTTTTGTTAATTATCCCTAATGAGGTTTAACCTCTGACCTCAACAAACTTATCTTGTCTCTTATCAATACCTAGTTATCATTATCTAAACCAACCAATAACTGTATATATACCTTAGATAACCTTTATCTTATCATCTGCCAACACAGATAATGTCGGACTTCTATTCAATCATCATTTGCAAATATATATTCATTTAATTGACCATTATGCATCTGGAAGGTGTTTTCACATTATCTACAAAAAGAAATCGAAAAAGCCTTTATTTTTATGTGAAATAGATCTTTACCTTGGGCATAATGTTTTCCCATTTCAGACCATGTGTCATTCTCTTAAGTATCATTTCTTTGTTTAATGGTTGTTGCATGAGAAGGCACATGAATATGGATACAACTCAAACAAAAAATCTTATTCTCAAGAGAATGACATGTGGTCTGAAATGAATATTATACCCAAAGAAAAGAGGTCTATTTCTGTCTGACATTATTTGTGTGTCTATGTTTGTGGCGAGGGGGGGGGGGGGGGGGTCATTTTTTGGAGCAAGGACTAAAACGAAATTGGTAAGCAACAACTCGGCATATCAATTCGCTTGCCAATTTATTTCCCATTTGTCACTTCAAAATTAATCTTGCATACCATTTGTAATGTTGCCTGCATTTTGGCCATTGGCAGCCCTCCATTTGTAGTTTTGTTCCAGTGCCAATGACACACAAATCTTAGTAATTTTATTACTGTCTTGATTTACTTCAGGTAACATTGTACTGTATGTTTGTGGCCATCATGGCTTTCCATGCACGAGTGAGTGACCCACGTGTTGGTGGTACTTATATGACCCTACTTAACACCATTACCAATCTTGGTGGTAACTGGCCTCCCACCTTAGCATTGTGGTTAGTTGATGAACTGACTTGGAAGAACTGTTTAGGATTGCCGGATTCCGCTGCCATGCAATGCAACACAAAACCATTAGTTGAGGTAACGTTATAAGTTATCTTTAGTTTAATTTGCCAATCTGGGAAACTACAAATTGTTGCAAGTTTCACGGAACTTTTACGTAGCATCATTTCCTTTCTTTTCTTTCTTTCTTTCTTTCTTTCTTTTGTTTCCGTCTTCAAATTACACGAAAAGAAATAGAACTTCGATGTTCTCATTGATCTTGGTTTGCCAAATCGTTTTGCTATTCACACAACGACCTACTTCCTTCCTGGACGCCAAGGAAGAATATCTTACGGTGACCTCTAAATTTAGTCTTATCTTGTACAGACACCTTGCTTCTAATATTGACTGTATTATTGTTTTTATTTTCACCAGACATGCAATAAAGCTGGAGGCAAATGTTTGACATCAATTGATGGTTACTACATAGAATCTATCGTATGTGTACTGATTGGATTTATGTGGTTAAGGTTAAAGGCTAAAGACTGTCGTAGTTTACAGGAACTGAGAGACACAGCTTGGAAAGCAAATTAAGTAAGGAAAACAATCGACATATTTACTGACATAGACAAGACATACAAGACTTGAAGGCACCAAGAAGTGAACCGCGAAGAAAGAGAGTCAAAGTTTTTACTGGAAACACTGAAATAATATACTTGACTTATGAAGAACAAAGATTAAAACGGAAATAGGAAAAGAATGGCCTACTTATCAACTGGCATATTGACAAGACAAGCAAGACTTAAAGGAACCAGAAAATAAATGGTGAAGAAAGAGTCAAAGTTCTTACTGGAAACAAATAAAATAATTTGACTTAAGAAGTGCAAGGACGAAAATTCAAATGGGAAAATGATGGCCTCCTTATCTACTGACATATACGCAAAGGCACCAAGAACTGGATGATGAAGAAGGAAAGTCAAAGGTCTACTACAGTAATGAACAAGTAACATTTGACTTAAGAAGAGCTGTGATAAAGACATTCTAAAGACACGTAAAGGAAAATTTCCTAAAGCAGCTGGAACAGAAGAGGAAGAAAGCAAAGAATGACGGCAATAAGGAAGGCAAGAACAACAACAACAACAACAATAATAATAATAATAACAGCAACAACAATAACATTAGCAACAACAGCAGCAGCAGAAACGTATTCAACAACTTACAGCAACAGAAGCTACAACAGCAGCAGCAGAAACGTATTCAACAACTTACACCAACAGAAGCTATAACAGCAGCAGCAATAACAGCACCACTATCAACAACAACAACAACAACAACAGCAATAATAACAGTACCATAATGTCAGCAGCAACAGCAGCAGCAACCAATTAAAATCTTCTTAACAATTTGACTAAACATAACCGAAAAGAATCAGGAGAAAGCGAAAAGCTCCCAAACTTAACAACCTAGTGGTATATGGCGCTAAAGATGTCTAAAATCAACATTTAAGCGCTGGGGCTGCATACAACTCGCATACGTGGATTTGTAAATTATATTTATTTATTCTAATGCATTAAACGATATATGTTCATCAACGTTAGACTGCGAACTGTCGTAAAATATAGTGATAAACGTACTCGATGATTTGAAACAATTAGAACTTTGGACAACAAATCCTGTCATGAAGAAACAGTAAGAAAAATCTTTATAGAACTGCTTTTCGTTTGGACCCGGAAGGCGTTTTTCCATTCGAGTGACGTCACATTTAAAAGCTCTAATTAACAATTAGTCCTCGAGTCCGAATGGTCTACGAGTCAATAGCCCATGAGGCCGAAGGCCTCATGGGCTATTGACTCGTAGGCCATGAGGGCGAGAGGTCTAATTGTTTTAGTAAAAACCTACTAATCGGTCCAATAAAAGGATGCAAAAAGTTTTGGATTTTGCTTTAAATATATTTTTTTTGGTTTTCAAAACCGGCGCTTTTCGCTACTAGAGGTCTATCACTAATAGACCCCTAGTAGCTCGGCCAATCACAGGGCTCGATTGGTGATAGACCATTAGTAGGTTTTTTCTAATGTTTGATAGTCTAACTAAGTGACGAGGGCCGAGATGGAGACTTCTTTGAGGGGGAGGGGTAGGAGGCACGTGACGGAGCGACTGAAGCAAACCAATCCAGGTGACATGGAACTGTCATCAAGAATTCCAACGGTATTTTAGTTATCTTATCATTTGTAATATATATAACAGCCAGAGTGTTAATCCGAGAAGGGAACTGAAACCATCGCGTAAGCAAAATCCAAGTTTTAGATTCTTGTACAACGGGTCTGGTTTTCGTAATATATATGTATACTCCATGAAAAACGTCTTGCATGTGAGTCGATCAAACACGAAAAGACTAAAAATTCTCAAATTTTATCAAGAAAGTTTTGCTTCCTTAAATACCTTCCTGTTAGACTTAATACACCGCTTGGAGCAAAGGACATTACGATGAATTTCAATTCCCATGATCCGCTTTGGGAATACTGGGTCTATAATCTTCAGATATAATTTAAGAAGTCTGCTGTTAGAGTGATTTTACTTATATTGGTCTGCCGAAAAAATCAGTAGTAAGCATGATACTTAGTAGACGACATTAATTCTATTGTTTTCTCTTGTTTTATTTTGACTGTTAGTCCTGGTCACTAGTGAGAGCCGATACTTGCACGTAACGACGTCAAAGCAGCTCAATTTATTTGGAGGACAAAACAAAAGAATTTCAATCTCTTGAGAATTGGAACCTATTGTTTTGTCCTCCAAATAGACCATTTCACGGTTGTCGTCGCTTAACCTCAGCCTCGATAGCGTGTAATTTATTCTTTAGAATTTGACTACAGCCTGTGGAAGTTTTAAGTGTTTCAACAGATATTTTTGAAAGCGCTCGTGCATCTCGAAAATGGTCTATTGTTTGATAATGTGTACATTCCTTAAATTACCGTGAGCTGTAGTCAAATTCTAAAGAATATATTACACACTATCGAGGCTGAGGTTGAGCGACGACAACCGTGAAATGGTCTATTGAACTGTATTCTAAAGTTTTGCAAGGGGTCTATACAACTTTTTTTCATGAGCCATCCAATTTTCGTGTGAGTATTCTCTTTTTAAGCCAGACCCTGATCCTTGTATGTACTCTTTCACTAAGGTCTTTATCGCTGTAGCGCTGATGGCTTTCTTGCGTGTGGAGGGAGAACAAACCCCAAAGGTTCTACACATGAAAGACAACATACACATGTTTGCAATGAAAACACTGATCTTCACTTGCTGACACATGGCAACCTGTACCCATCTTTTGTCAATACTTCGTACGCCCTATTGATCCTCGTGCCCCTTGACCGGTATACGCCCCCTCCTTGTGCCTCCACTACTGATCGATCTATCTGGGCTGATAGCGGCCACAGATGAAATGAATGTTAGTTACAGATAGTACAGATCGGTGTCCATGCGGCATTTTTTCTTCAGCAGAGATGACGCCCACAGCAAGAGTAGTGAGAGACACAGATTTGGTGAGGGGACCAAGCGTGCGCGCGCACCTAAGTTACGTTATAATTCCCGTTAATTAATTAATTTCTCAGTAAACTTATATGGAAAGAACCACCGGTTCACGCAAAGCTTTTTCTGATTCCCAGATGGGACAATTAATTTTCAAATATATCATGCAACGTCTAATGTCGAACTAATACTATTCAGCAGTACTATGCATATATATAGAAGGGAATGACAGCGAATAGTATGGTAGGATTTTGTAATGTACAGGAAGACAACAGCTTGCTATCCAATAGTCGAGTGCTCTTTCCATTTCTGGCGCTACGGTGCACTCTGTCTCCTTGACTTGTAAGTCGAATAATTCTATAAATTCTACAATTAGTTGAGTTTAAATGAAACTACTTGACACTTGGGATGATGTTGCGAAAAAAAGAAGCTAAATGATGAAACACTAGAAAGGAGGGAAAATGGAAAGAAAAGGAACAAAGAAAACAAACAATCGCAAACGAAAGAAAAAAAGGAGGGAAGAAAGAAAGAAAGAAAGGAAGGAAGAAGCAAGGATGGATGGAATGAATGAATGAATAGAGGAAATTAAGGAAGGAAAACGAAAGCCAGAGAATGAATGAGAGAGAGAAAGAAAGAAAAAAAAAACTTACAAACTCCGCATGAAAAGACGCACTATGAATGCCGGGATAGAAGAGGTACTCCTAAGGCTTACACAATCACGGCTCCGAGCACACATCAATACCGCGCTGCACTTACGCTCCCCTCTTGTTTATCGAAAACATTCCAAAATAAGCGACTACAGTGACCTTTGTAATTCTATCCTAACCGCTCAAGACCAGTCAATCCATTTGAAATAGTAAACCATGTGCACTCATGGTCCTAAATGAGTTTCCGATCGGTGCCAAAAGCTTTCCATTCGCCGACATTATCAACACATTGCTTACAGATTCCTCTACTTGAAAAAATCTTTCGGTAAATTCGTCCAGGTTTGAAGAGAAAAATGACCCTAGTTTGGAAGTTTTGTATTTTTACGAAATGTTTTGTAGCAGTGTTTGTGTTGTCAACTTGGGCCTATGAGTTACAACCTGGAAGGTAGGTAGGTGAAGATATCATATCTGTGGTAATAATGTCATGTTGGCTGCGATTCAAGCGTTTATCACGAACTTTCTAACTCTGCACAGCTTTATTGATTTCCTCTAAGACTATCTCTATATTAAACGCGCTTCGATACTTGGAGCATTTGCTTGACGTAACTGTCTTGAGTTAACTTATCATGACGCATTTGAAGCGATCATAGTCTAAAGCACTTGATTTGTATAGAGGAGTCGAAATGGACCGATGATTCAATCTAAGATTAATTAATTACCAAGTGTATAGATTTTAACATAAACTACGGTCATTCCACTACATGACGAAGCTGGACCATTCTGTCCATAAACTGGATTCTTTACTCGAGTATAAAACAATTATACGTTTGTCCACTAATGTTAATTCAAAGTATATGTCGTTTTATCAGTAATTTATAGAAGATCATGCAGTATCGTCACCTCTCGTGACTGGCGATCAAGATTTAGAAATTATTAGACGGACCTAAATGTTAATTAAAATTCTTTGGGTCTGTAAGGAAATCTGAAGCATCAGGTCCACAAATGTAGATGGCTTTTGTCGACTGACATTTTAAGCTCGCGGTGCTTGTGTTGTTAGTGTTTGTGTACATAGACGTGTTGTTTTTGAGGAATTATTTCACCGGAGAGGAAACGCACGAATGGCTTGTAGTTCAGCCAATCAAAGATTGCGCGAAAATCAAATTTAAATGGCGCAAGTAAACGTCGGGAGTAAAAAGGGAAGATAAGGTTAAAAGCTTAACCTTGCTCGTGCGTGGTATTGTAATTTAGCAGAGCTATGTAAAACTGCCATGGACTTTGCTGCATGCGTTAAGTGTGCAAATGTCAGTTCCATTCTCTGTGGCTTTGCCAAGATGTTCGGTACGGGACACCGATTCAATGTCAAACAACTTGGGCAGACTTCAAAATATCGAAAATATAAGACTTTGATATAAGCAATACATTGGAATATAAAGACTTCTAGTGTCAGAGAGAAGGCGCAAGTTTTGACTCCGTCAATTCATTGTCACACGGGTGGGCAAAACGGTCAGAACGCGGTTCCGAGAGCATAGAACATTTTGGCAGACTTTTAAAAATATATATAATTTTGATGTACGGTATGTAATAACTTAGCAGGGGAGATTCTTATATTACCACTAACGAAGTCTTATTAACATGTACACAACTTGGAATATGTAGAAATAGCACATCGTTACAACCTATTAAGCAAAGATGACACCTCATTTTCGATGTAGTTTTAAAAATATCAAATTTTCTGCGCGCTTGGAGGAAACATTTTATGTTATTATTCAAATTTAGAAGCTTTAGATTTCAATACGAGCACGAGTTTGGTTACGACTACGAGGTTTTGTCACTAAAAATCTTCCACTACAAACTCGTTGTCGTTCTCTGTTTTGCACGACACATCTCTAGAACAACAGATAAAACAATGCAAGGACAACTACTGAGTTGTAGTGGCATACTTTAAAAGGAACAATCTCGTAGTCGCACTCGTTCTCGTACTCGCAGTCCAATCTAAAACTCACTGGAACGGTAATGCCAATCTGTCATGTGTACATGCCATCTATCTTGCCAAACGTAAGTGGCATTCCGAATAGCTTAGCTGAATATTTACGATCCAATTAACAATGATCTTCAATACGGAAGTGCTTACTAGCCGATCAGTTTGTATAATCAGTATTGTTGTCTGAATATCAGAGCCCCCATGGAGAGAGGGAACGACCTCGACCCTTGCCAGTCCTTTGCACCTCATGTGCTCGGTAGAGAAATGTTTTCCTTCCTTGTACGTGCAGTGACATGCTGTCTTCCTCTTCCATGGCATTTTCTACCTGCACACGTACCGTACTTGGCATTTGAATTGACACTTTTTGTTCATCACATAAGTTTCTTCTTTTTTGCCAATCTGCGCTTTATAAGTGTAATAATTATTATTATTCTCATTCAAATATAAATTTATGAACGTTTTTTTATTGAAACCCTGAAACAACCTCTGGATTCAACTAAGTCAGGGCACGGCTAACTCACAGATTGAACCCTGAAACAACCGCTTGGCTGTTTCGCAAGTGTATTTATTTGTGTAATGCCTGCTTGCTTGCCTGTCCGTCTTTCCTTCCTCATGCTGTGTTGTGGTTGCCTCTCCTTCAATTTTTCACTAAAAAACTTCAAGAATTTTCATTATTTTTCCACATTTTATTTCACAGTCCAAACGTCTGTACATTCTCGCGTCCCCAAGTCATCCGTGACAGAATCAGTGAGCTGCGCTCCTATCGCAGAACCGTCCCAGTAGTAATAAATGGCTGCAACAAAGTCTGTATGCGATACGTTCCAAGGTAAGTCAGATAGTCTCAGTCATAAGAACTCTTTACAAATGAATGACACCTAATTATACTCAAAGCAGATCATTAGAACACTCGATTTGTCGAGTTCACCGGACTCACGCAGAGGGTTATCGCTTCTTATAACCTACTTAAAGTGATTACTTTTGACCGCGAGGAAGTAATTAATCTGTCTATATACGTCGTAAATTCATCACGGAGCAGATTGTGTTAGAAGCGCAACACTTAAATGGCTTTTGTATTCGAGCGTTTTGATTGGATGGAGCATAGTTTGGAGTTTCCTGATTGGTTCAAGTCGAAACAAGTAGAAATCTGTCTATTTACGTTCTTACGATTCATCAAGGAGCAGATTTTTTTAGAAGCGCAACACTCGAATGACTTCCGTATTCGAGCGTTGTGATTGGATGGCTCGCATTTTGGCACTTTCTGATTGGTTCAAGTCGAAACCTGTTGCGCAGCTCTTTTATATTATTTGCCGTTGATTCGCTTTGTTTGGCTAAATCATGTGCTCCACTACCGAGCATATTGATATATCTTAAGTTATACAGCCTGCGTTAAGCGGCGTAAGGGGTTGAAAAGAAAGTAAGTAGGGAATGCCGAGGACGAGGGGGGGCACGAAGTTTGCCGTAGTTTCTCCTCATCCGCTACAGCGTGGCAAAACATCTTGAAGAATCAGCACGTGGTTTCTGTTAGTATAACCAATGGCGTACGAGCAGCACTCAATTCAAGAAATATTTTACAATTTAACTACTCACTACACGTACAATCAATAGCTGTTATTTTGGATGCATACAAATGAGACAACAAGCATTGTATCGACCCGATAGCCTCACTTGTATGATTCTTAAAACAAAAGAATATCTCATTTGCAGGCCATGTTACATCAACCAACATAGCGGCTGCTCTCAAGGGATTTTGAGTCAGGTGGTTGCACACAAAAGAATATTAAATCAGGGGTTTTATGCAGTTCAAGGTCAAGCGCCACTTTTGCTTAAGAAGCTGGTTTAGTTCTTGATCACGTATTAACCGTGTTTAGTCCTTGTCCCCGAAATATCGCATCGTCGTGAGGTGTACAGAGTAGTACTTGTTCTTTTAATTCCCCCTCAATGCTTGTCCTAATCTACCAATATGTTTTATACATAGGACATTTTGTTACATGTCGTATCGTGAGGTGTACAGAGCAGTACTTGTTCTTGTAATTCCCCCTCAAGGCTTGTCCTAATCTACCAATATGTTTTATACATAGGACATTTTATTACATATCGTATCGTGAGGTGGACAGAGTAGTTCAACGGACAGTCTTTGAATGCTGTGAAGGATGGGCACGTGCAGCAGGTCGAACGGGATGCCAGCGACGTAAGTATTTAACCCTTTTCCTGTCGTATTTTCAGTCGGAATATGCTTTTCAATATTCAAATAAAAAGGTTGGTCAAGTAAAAGGTTTTGGTGCATGTGACATGTGGCATACAAGCCCGAAATGCGCTATGGGTGATGTGAATGTAATCAGCGAAAGCTCACGACAATATGGAATTTCCCCAAACTTTATCTGCATGGTTTTCCGGAAAACTTTCTTCTGTGCTGATATTATTTAAGTTTTAAACGTGGTATACGGCAAGCATCCAGTAGCCTGATTGCATCTGCATGGACTTTGATTAACTATAGTTTACGCCCGGATAGCATACAGGAAGCGCAACATGCTACAAAACCTTCGCCAATCTTTTTGAAATAGCTGTATCCTATAGCTATCAACAAGCCCACGCTAGTCAAGTTCGTGTTGATTGCACGTGGGGGAGGGGCACATACAGTGCATGCAGGAGATTAGTGTTGGACGGACGGACAACGTCAAAATCGGCATCGAATTGAAGAAGACCGCGCAACAAATCCTCATGTTGCTTTATATTACTTCGCATTGCTTGTTTGATTTTCGATTTTTGCTGTTTTAGGAGTGTTCGCCGATGAACAGCAGCCACGTCCATGCGCAGTTAATAATGGCGGCTGTCAATCCATTTGTAGCCATCAGGATAATCGTGCAGCTTGCGCATGTCACAGAGGGTTCAAACTAGCCGCTGACCTAACAAGTTGTCTTGGTGAGTATGTTTCTTTAGATTCAAATGAAGTAAGAAGGAAGCAAGGAAAGAGAATTGAAGGGAAGAGAATTAATGGGAAGGAAAGAGAAGAGAAGAGAAGAGAAGAGAAGAGAAGACTTACCATGAGGCTGTTGTTGTATTTTACAGATGTTAACGAATGCTTGGTCAGAAATGGAGGATGTCAATCTCGCTGTGTTAACACATATGGGTCTTATAGGTAGAAACATGGCACGAGATTTATTAGAATTATCCATATTTTAGTATTTTCTCAAGTGGTGATGGCAAGCAAAAAGTCGGTAATAATTGAAAAAAAACTTAACTGAAATAGAGAAAAGTTACTGCCAAAAGAAATAGTGTTTTAGCAGCTGTAAAAGCGCAGATACATGGTGCAGCATTGTGCACAATATTGTACGCAAATAGACGTGTTTTACTCTAACGAACGTTTTCGACATTTTCGGGATCTCGTGCTGTTGGAGCAAAAAATGTACGAATTCTTTTGTGATTTTGTTGTTTATAAAAAATAGTAGTATTGGTAATGATAATTAGACCGAATCAGCGTTTCACACGAGCAATTCCACATTTATAATAGTCTAATTATCATTACCAATGCTACTATTATTTCTAAACAAAAAAATCACAAAAGAATTCGAACATCTTTTGTCCAACAGCACGAGATTTCGAAAATGTCGAAAATGTTCATTATAGCAAAAACGTCTAATTATACCGAAGCCTGTAACATCTCCAACTATTTGTGCAGATTTACGCATTCCGCATGCGTACGTGCCTTCGTGCAAAACTTATAAGAAAACTATGACGGCCTTGCGAAACGTTTGGACAGAAATGTGCCGCGTGAGACACGGCAGAATAAGAAAGAAGTTCTACTTTTCCCTGAACGTTTCTCGCCATGAAGTTTTAGTCACAAGGCAAGTTTGCTACACGTATTTTCAGCTGAAACTTATTTCGCCGTTGGGAAGAAATTTCGGCTAAAATGTCCACCGTGTTAACAGTCGCTAAAGATTTAAACCCAGCACTTTTGTCTACCGTCTTGTTGCCAAGAATATATTTCATGTTATTGTCTTTTTTTGTAGATGTGAGTGCGGTACAGGATACAGGAAGCTGTTAACTTCAAGTTCTCGTTGTAAAGACATCGACGAGTGTAACGAGGTAAGACGAAGTAAGATAATTTCGAGGCATTCGCTTTGGTTATGTTTTCTTTGTAGATGGGTATCCTGTGGTTAAACTGTGTTACCACAGGCATCCCACCACTATGATATTAGTTAAAGTGTTTTTCAGTGTTTTGGTCATCTATGTCCATAAACGGCAATGATTCCTGTAAAAGTATTTCAAGGCAGCCATGTTAGAATATCAAAACATAGAAATTTTTCCTTATTATATGGAATCAAGGGTGACATAGCGGTATTGTCTCTCACCTCCGGGGTCTCAGGTTCGATTCCTGGACTCAACATCACATGTGAGTAGAGTTTGTTAGGTCTCTCCCTCAGTTTTAGAGAATTTTTTCCGGTTCTCCGGTTTTCGTCCCTCCGCAGAACCTAACAAGTTAAATTCAAATACGATCTGTGAGTTAGCCGTGCCCTGAATTAGATCAGCCCAGAGGTTGTTTCAGGGTTATATCTGTGAGTTAGCCGTGCCCTGACTTAGACCAGCCCAGAGGCTGTTTCCGGGTTATATCTGTGAGTTAGCCGTGCCCTGACTTAGATCAGCCCAGAGGTTGTTTCAGGGTTTGATCTGTGAGTTAGCCGTGCCCTGACTTAGATCAGCCCAGAGGTTGTTTCAGGGTTTGATCTGTGAGTTAGCCGTGCCCTGACTTAGATCAGCCCAGAGGTTGTTTCAGGGTTCAATCTTTGAGTTAGCTGTGCCCTGACTTACATCAACCCAGAGGTTGTTTCAGGGTTTGATCTGTGAGTTAGCCATGCCCTGACTTAGATCAGCCCAGAGGTTGTTTCAGGGTTTGATCTGTGAGTTAGCCGTGCCCTGACTAAGATCAGCCCAGAGGTTATTTCAGGGTTCTATCTGTGAGTTAGCCATGCCCTGACCTAAATTGAAGGTTTGTTGGAAAGTGAAATCTCTTGTCAAACTAAAACATTGTATCCATCCTGCCCTCCAAAATGGTTGCCGTAAGTCGAAACCTCTCCATAATCCTTACATGGCCTTTTTTTGTCAGAGAACTGCCCGTTGTAGCCAAGGCTGTATCAACACCCCTGGTTCATTCAGCTGCTACTGTCGTCGAGGTTTCATCCTCCAAGGAGACAAGAGAACATGCAGAGGTAGTTAAGTAAGGCTGAATATAAACGATGAACTACACGTGAGCCGAACCTAATGACATGATAGAAGACCGCCTCATTGTCTATTGTTCGTACGGCTCATGTGAAATTCAACGTTTGGCTAGAGCCTTAGAAGCATACAATCTTAGATCAGGTGCTATTTTTTTATTAATGGTTATTTTTAATCAGAAATTATCATCGCCGCCAGGCGGGCAAAACCGCGCCAAACCTCAAATGAAGTAGTACAGGTCGACTCGAAAGATACACTTCAAGCCATCCAAGGTAGGGAATGTGTTTATCTTAAAATTGTCTGCTTGTCTGCTTGTCTGCTTGTCTGCTTGTCTGCTTGTCTGCTTGTCTGCTTGTCTGCTTGTCTGCTTGTCTGTACCATAAAAGTTTCTCCATCTTTCTTACTACAGCTTGTCCAGATTGAAATTGTTTTCTTATCTACAGCTACTGCTGTCATTTCAAAAGTATTCTTCACTCATAAATGCGTTTTCCTTCTGTGTTACTACAGCGTGTCCTTACGGATACATCGGTCCAGGATGTGGCTTGACCTGTGATGACTGCGCGAATGGCGCGCGCTGTGATATCAGAAGTGGAAGATGTTTGTGTCCTCCTGGCTGGACAGGAATGACCTGTAATATATGTAAGTGAAACCGGTTTGACTGGTATTTGAATTCTTGGGGGCCAAGAAATAAAAAAAACTCATAAAAAGGGTCAAGAGTGGGGTAGTGCTAGTCATAGTCAACTCGCCTTTCATTTCTGGAATTCCTCTATACTCGGTATCACATGTGAGTTAAGTTTGTTATCTCAAGCTTTGCTTGAGTGACCACCAAACAATGGATAGTTTTCCCAATAAAACATAGAATGTCCTACAAACAAACTCGAATTCAGAAGATTTCTTAGTAGTTATCGATTTTTAGAAATAATGTCCCTGTAGAACGCATTTCTTCAAATAAGACTTTCATTTATGTGCAGTTTTGAGCAGTCGGTGTCTGTTCCATGCTGTATATCAAAAATACATTTTAGCTTGCCCGACGTAGCAACAGTAACTAGAGGGATAGAGCAATGAATTCTAATTAATGTTCTAACGTTTCCTTTTTAGCGTGCGAAACAGATAAATATAGAGCTAATTGTCTGATCCCTTGCGCATGTGTTAATGGTGGCTCGTGCGATACGACTACGGGCTCATGTAACTGTCCACCAGGATATAAAGGGAAAAACTGTGAGGATGGTAAGAACAGTACGACATACATTCTTTTATGGTTAACCTATAGTAAAATGGTCTGAACTAGCTGAATGAATCTCATTTAGATCATTACCACCCTACAATGACAGACAAATACTGCCCGTCATGTGCTATCAACTAGAGAGTATTCTATTGCTTGGTATCAATCACCTGATTGAATCTCATGAATCTCATTACCAGCCTATAATGACAAGCAAGAACTACCTTCCATGAAATTTATCAACAGCAACTTGTTGTCATTTCTTAACTATCAAGATTAATTTAGAGAGACATATTTTTCTTTTTATTTCTTTATCATAGTTTCTGTTTCCTCTGCAGTCTGCCCTGAAGGAACTTACGGACCACGGTGTAAACTCTCCTGCCGATGCCCCAATAACGAACCATGCAACCACAAGACTGGAGCCTGTACATGTAACCCTGGTTACCATGGTGATAAATGTAATCAAGGTATGTTGCTATGGAGACTGTTGTTACCTTGGTACCTAGGTTACGGTTGCCAGGATAGATACAAATTCAGTAAATGAATACTGGTTTCCAATTTGGCCCACTGTCACTCACACACACTACCACTACATTATATACTCACCTATGCACACAACTCAACTCATGCACATGTTGCATGATTTTTGCGAATTTACTATCAACTATTTACATTATTTCTGTTTGTATGTTCAAGTTTGTCCATCAGGTCGATTTGGTAAGGATTGCTCATCCGTTTGCGCATGTCTTTTAAACAACACTGACCGCTGCGACCATATCGAAGGCTCATGTTTATGCAAAGCTGGTTATGAGGGAAACCTATGTGAATCAGGTAGCTACACATATTTATTCCATCGTGTTACTAATAGGGCTCAAAAGTTAATTTTGATGATTTTGAAGTCTGTTCACCAGGTCAATATGGTAAAGATTGTAAATCTGTTTGCGCATGTCATATCAACAACACCGACCGCTGTAATCATATCGATGGCTCATGTTTGTGTAAAGATGGATATCAAGGAAAGTTATGTGAATCAGGTGACTTAGGAAAATTTATTCCGTTTCTTTTCTTTTCTTTTCTTTTCTTTTCTTTTCTTTTCTTTTCTTTCTTTCTTTCTTTCTTCCTTCCTTGCTTTCTTCGTTTCTTTTTTTTTTCTTTCTTATTTTCATTGATTGACTTATTCCTGCTTTCTTTCATTTATTTATTTTTTAAGTCTGTTCAACGGGTCGATATGGTGAAGACTGTGCCGACGTTTGCGCATGTCATATGAACAACACCGACCGCTGTAATCATATCGATGGCTCATGTTTGTGCAAAGATGGTTATCAAGGAAAGTTCTGCAAATCAGGTGATTACATTTAGAAAACATTTAACTTATTTAGAAAAACTTTAACAATGACATTTTTGTGTTTTAGTCTGTCCGTCAGGGCGTTATGGAAGAGATTGCGTGTATGTTTGCGCATGTCATGTGAAAAATACTAACCACTGTAATCATATCGATGGCTCATGTTTATGCAAAGATGGTTATGAGGGAAAGTTCTGCGAATCAGGTAAGCTACATATAGAATATGTTAATTTTAAAATATTTAACAATTATTAACTGAAGACGAAAAAGAAGTGAATATCGGTAAATACTTACCGAGACATGGTCGAGGAAAATATTCACCATATTCACATATTAGACTTGAATATCGTCAGAAAAAAGACGAAATTAAGGATTAAAAAAAAAGAGTTTTAGTAATATTTCTTTCGGCCAAACTTTTGCAGATCTCATAATCACCGCTCGAGTAGTGAATATCGTCTCATAATCACTGGTCGCTCGACCAATCACAGCGCGCGAAACACTATATTCAAGTATAAAATTATACTAAAATATACTAATTATTATTGTGTAAAAGGAATATTTGAAATTAACTTTAACTTTGTTGTGTTTTAGTTTGTACATCAGGTCGATATGGTGAAGACTGTGGCGATGTTTGCGCATGTCATGTGAACAACACCAACCGCTGTTATCATATCGATGGCTCATGTTTGTGTAAAGATGGTTATGAAGGAAAGTTCTGCGAATCAGGTGATTATATTTACAAAACATTTAACTTAATTAAAAAATTAGCTAATAGCTAAACAACTTAACTAAATAACCTAAATAACACCGCTGATCTTTTATCTTATTTTATTTTAGCATGTCCAGATGGTTACTATGGTAACACGTGCGCAAAACTCTGTCAGTGTCCTGGGCATCAGACATGTGATCACGTGAGCGGAAAATGTAAAAACTACGCATGCCCAGCAGGAGTAACAGGACCGCAGTGTTTAACAGGTTTGTCAACAAAATAGGGATTTAAAAAATGCGGTCAAAAAAAATAATGTTTCGTGGTCACTCAAACGAATTCTGGGTCTATAATTACTTACTATTTTATCAATTGTTTGTAGTGTGCCCACAAGGAACCTATGGTCCTGGATGTGCCAATACTTGTCAGTGTGGTCCAGATATCAGCTGTGACCCTATATCTGGCAAGTGCATTTGTCCTATGGGGAAAATGGGTCCGAAGTGTAATCAAGGTACGTAGGCAATAATAATCTTTCTATATGGTTCTTCAAAGGTTTGCATTCAAAATCACTGCAAAAGTTTGATGCATACTATCTTTAATTTTTTTTTTCGATTTCGTTTCCCGTTGCTGCGCACGAATGCTTGAGAAAATAGACATACTATAGCTGTGGAGTTCCTTAGAGCTCTGTACTTGGACCCTTACACTATCATGCCTTACTGATCTTTCCCATTCATGCACTTGTGGAAGATCGGTTTTCGAATAAATGGGAAACTTACGGTGCTGCCTTACAGCACGTATAATCGTATAGATTCCTTGCAGCACATCCAAATGCAGCTCAATTTGGAGGACAAAGCAATACATTCCAATTCTCAGGAAATTGAAATTCTTTTGTTTTGTCCTCCAAATTGAGCTGCTTTGACGTCACATGAGAGGATATTGGTCACTCTTGACTATGTTTTATTCATTTTTTAAGTGTTTTGTGATGATTTGTTTTCTTCAACATAGGCTGCCGTGATGGTTGGTTCGGATTCAACTGTGAACAACGCTGTAAATGTCCTCGTGATATCAAGTGTAACCCAATGACGGGATCCTGTGTTTGTCCCGCGGGACGAACTGGCAAGAGATGTGAACAACGTAAGAAAATATTCAAATCTCTCGATTTTTCCCTAATATTATTTCATAACGAATAAACTATTCTTTGGAACTTCTTTCTATGCCTGCAATGTTGTGACGTCATCCGTCACAGACTAACAAAGCCAGTCGTGAATCTTTCTTTTCATCTTCTTTATTCCTCCCATCCGTTTCTTTCATCCTTTTATTCCCATCCTTCAATCCTTACGTACGTCCCGCTACCCACAACAATAATCTGACTATATACCCATTTGTTCCCAGAATGCCCTTCGGGTACATATGGTAGAAACTGTCGTGAACAATGTCGCTGTGCCGGCGAGGCTCGCTGTGATCACGTGACAGGCACGTGTTCGTGTCCTCCCGGAATAACAGGAAAATACTGCGAAGAATGTAAGTGGATTATTAATAAATAGATAATAAGATATATTATATATCATTTAATTCAGTACGTGTAAGTGACGTTTTAGTTTAATAATTACTATTTTTACTACTTCAAAGCTTGTCCTTACGGTTTCTATGGCAATGGTTGTAAATTGCCTTGTGGTTGCCCTGGCGACGGACTATGTGATCCAGCGACGGGGCAATGCGCATGCAGCCCTGGGAATACTGGCAGAACATGTGAGCTTGGTACGTAATTTATAAATAAAATAATGATAGTAATAAGTTTATAATTTATAAAATATATTGCGCAAAATACATAAAATGATCTCATGCACCACAATATGCATGGAAATATTTTTTAGCGTATTGAGGTAATAAATTCTTTTCTCCACAGATTGTCCACATGGTCGTTACGGCGTTAACTGCTATCAGCGGTGTGCTTGTGAAAGGAATGCTTCATGCGACCCCCTGAACGGTGTCTGTCATTGCCCCCCACAAACCACAGGGAAAAGGTGCGAGAAAGGTCAGCACTAATTTTGGGCAATTTTGGGTATCTCCCTTGGGTAACAAAATTGTTGGGGTGCATGGGTAACAAATTTATTAGGAGACGTGTGACTTCATAACTGCCATTTTGGGCAACGTTAGATTCCATTGCATTGGGTAACTAAATTCTTGGGGTGCATGCCTTGTCATAGCCGCCATGTTGGTTGACTTGAACAAAATATTTGATCTTTGTTTCTTTTGTTGTATCAACCAACGTGGCAGCCATGTCTTTCGTCCTTGTGCATGTATCGTCATAGCAACCATGTTACTTGACTTGATCATGAACCGCTCTAAGGTTACTATGAGCTGTAGAAATATAATTAACCTGTTCCACTTGAGCATAATGTTTAAGTGTTAACCTTCGTTTGAGGTTCATCCATGTTACTGCTGTTCTTTCAGTGTTTGGTTGTCTTGACATGCCAGACTATTGTCGTAACGATGGGGAATGTGATACATCTACCAGTCGGTGCGACTGTGCTGATGGTTGGACAGGAGAGACCTGTGAAGCAAGTAAGAATAGACCATGTAGACAAGAAATTGTTACTCATCCTCGTATTCTGCTGATCAAATAGACCACTTGCATCCAATCCCTACCGGGGGCTCCAAACAGTGGGAAAAAAACATTAGAGTTGTTTGGAGTAGCACACGTGGGATCGTACACTATACAAAGTAGATTTTGGTGCACGTCAATCAAAACGTTTCCATGACATTGTCGCCATCTGAGTAGGCCGCGTTCCCCAATTATGAGTCCACTATTTTTGGTTAGCATTTTCCGGCAAAGAACATGGGAAATGCTAATCAAAATACAATATCGAATCCTGAATCCTGATTGGTTGGCATTGAGTCCGTTTTGAAGGTTGACTCAGCTGGCGGAAAACACTTTCAAGGGCACGTGTCTATGTAATGTCATAGAAACGCCTTGATTGACGTCCACCAATACCTACTTTGACGACGATTTCGCGCGTTCTTTTGATAAACACTGTAACATCAAAAAAGATTTCACTACTAAAGAGAAGTGCATTCGTTTCTTCTGACCCTCAGAGTAGGAATGAGTGCAAGAGGTATGTAGACTAACAAATATCTTTTATCACAGAGTGTGGTGAAGGGTTTTATGGCAAGGGCTGTCATTACGCTTGCAACTGTACTGCATATGAGAACTGCAGCTTTGTTACTGGGAATTGTACTAGAGGTTAGTTGTCAAGGTGTTTATTTGAATGCTTTATTCAGTTACTTGATCTGCCCATTTTTTATCCTTCCATCAACATGCCTGTCCCGCGACCATCCATTTATCTATTTTCCATTTTTCCATTAACACCTAATTGCAAGAATGTTGTCATATAAAAATAATTTTTTTTTTTTTAATTTAAAAAATTTAAAAACCGTCAAAACCGAGTGAAATAATTACACCTGTTTTGCAAAAGTAATTAATTCCTATTTGTTATTTTTCTAATTCTATATGACAACATCTTTGCAGTTAGGTGTATTTATTTATCCATTAATTCTAATCAAAGTACGTACCCACCGTGGCTACAGTTCGAAAAACATCGTAGCCTCGATCAATGACTTGCATTTGTCTTCCTCCAGTTTGTCCTCGAGGTTTCTATGGAAAAAACTGCAGCAGCAAGTGCGCATGCCCAAAAGATGCAATCTGCGATCCACGGTCAGGATACTGTCTTTGTAAACCTGGTTTCCATGGAGACAACTGTAAACAAAGTAAGTATTGCCAGCAAAGGGTATCTGATAGATGAGTGTTATTGTTGTTGTTGTTGTTGTTGGTCACTCGTTCATTTGTTTAATTGGCCATGCAGTCGGTCGGTTGGTTGGTTGACTTGCTGGCTGGCTAGTTGGAAGATTGGTTATTTGGTCGTTTGGTACGTTGGTTGGTTGTAGACTTGTTAGGCTTGTTTTGCCAATACTTTCCTCTCCTCTCCTCTCCTCTCCTCTCCTCTCCTCTCCTCTCCTCTCCTCTCCTCTCCTCTCCTCTCCTCTCCTCTCCTCTCCTCTCCTCTCCTCTCCTCTCCTCTCCTCTCCTCTGCTTTCCTTTAACTTGTTTTACTTTAACTTCATTTTTCTATGGTATACAGGTTGTCCACAGGGTCGTTTTGGACGAAACTGTCTATACAACTGCTCGTGTCTTGGTAAGGCCTACTGTGATGAAAAGACTGGAAAATGCTTCTGTACTCCTGGGAAGATTGGGCCCCAGTGCGAGTACGGTAAGGAATACTGAAGTATTTATGACTTGTGCGACGCAAGGTAAAAGAGAACTAAGAGTCAAGCACAGAAAAAAGGGCAAAACAAAACAATGCAAAAGCGTTGCCTAAAAACATGGTTGCAAAAAAACTACTATAGAATTAACCAATTTCTATCGTGAGCAGATTGCCCGCACAACACATACGGACACAACTGCAAGAACCAGTGTAAGTGTATCCATGGCAACTGTGATCCTGTGACAGGAGCATGTCGATGTGACCCAGGATACCTAGGGAAAGATTGTGGCCAAGGTAGAGTCTGAAATATTTGCAGTATTTGATGTGATATGATGTGAAAGATAAAAGTAAAACCATAATAGACCTCTTTACCCTGGGCGTAATATTTTCCCATTTCAGACCACGTGTCATTCCCTAGAGTATCATTTCTTTGTTTAACGGTTGTGCATGAGAAGATACACGAATATGGATGCAACTAAATCAAAGAATCTTATTCTCATGAGAATGATACGTGGTCTGAAATGAGATTACATTGCACAACAACGGATAAGGTCTATTTATCTTTCTAGTTAGTAAGAGGTCTTTGAAAATACTTTATATCATTATAAAACTCTAGAGTGTCTCAAAGGAACATTTGGAAAGAATTGTGCTGGAGCTTGCACGTGCCACAAAGATGCAATATGTGATCACGTGACAGGGAAATGCCACTGTGGACTGGGGTGGACTGGGATCAACTGTGATGAGGGTGAGTGAACAGAACTCTTTATCTTGGGTGTAATGTTTTCCCACTTCAGACTACGTGTCATTCAAGTTCTCTCTCTTAATTTTGCATCCACAGCCTGCCCGCCTAATACCTATGGAATCAACTGCGAACTAGACTGCGGATGTCAAAATCAGGCAACGTGTGACCGCGTGACAGGCTGCTGCACATGCAGACCGGGGTGGTATGGGGACAAGTGCCAACACAGTATGTAAAACCCATCGCTACTACAAATTTAACCCTTTGGGGGAACGCCCCTAAAGCCCAATACTGAAAAAGAAATCGTTAGACTTATCTCTCGTGTAGAAATATATAGACCCCTAGACGTGACGTTAAGGACAAAACAAAGAAGTTCAATCTCCTGAGAATTGGAAACCTATTGATTTGTCCTCCAAATTGAGCTGCATTTCGAAGTACTACAAAGGGTCTATAGACGTATCCGTCTTCACCATGAAAAAACGTATTGAAAAAATATTGAAAAGCCCCAATTAACTACAGGCATTGCTACGTTATATAAACTTTCTCTGTCGAAAGTAGGCGAACATGGGGCATTTTGGTCGATAGCTTGGAGTTTGGAAAGAGACTCGGCTTAACTCAACAGAAACCTTTCTATAAATGATATATTTATTCGTTTTTCTTACGATTGAGGATCATTTGTAGATGGACCGCGACGTTTCGACTGCAAGCTGCTAGTCTTCATCAGGCGATGATGTAGACTGGATGGTGCGTCTCTAATATACCATCTGCGCTGTGGTTGGATGGTCGGATTGTGTACTGTTGTGATTGCCTGTTCCGTTGTTGTGCCTCCGCCAAGAGTCCACGATGAATAATATTTTTCATTCCAAGTTTCCTATCATCTAAACATAGGAACGTGTGACCTTGAAGCACTCTCCTCATTCTCTGATTTGCATTCTAAATAACCAATTAATTTGCACAATAGGTTGTCCGTCAGGTAGATATGGGTTATACTGCTCCAAGATATGTCTTTGTAGTAACAGCGCCTTATGCGATCCTGAGACCGGAAGCTGCTTTTGTCAACCGGGATGGAGTGGGAACGATTGTAAACAAGGTAAGTCATCATGTTAGGACGTCATTTTTCTTCTATTCATCGTAGCTTAGTTTTTACAAAACCTTTCGTTTTGTCTACAGAATGCTCGCCTGGGAAATATGGTCTAGATTGTCTTGACAAATGCAACTGTGATTCAGTGTTCTGTGATGCAAAGACAGGAAAATGTATATGTTCACCAGGAAAAGCGGGCTGGAGATGTGATGAAGGTAAACCACGTTAACAATCGCTTATTTTTATACCTCTTGTGACGCGGCAATCATAATTATTTTCCCGTTTTCCAAAGCTCAATGGAAGAATGGTAACGACCGCGAGGTGCAAAGAATTGTGGGACTGCATCTTTAAAATGCTGGAATACTTCTCGTAGGCATCGTTGCCTGTATTATCATTGACGACAGCCATGGACCAATTGACCTTTTCAGCTTGGGCGTATTGTTTTCCCATTTCAGACCACATGTCATTCTCTTGAGAATAAGATTCTTTGTTTGAGCTGTATCCATATCCATGTGTCTCCTCATGCACATCCGTTAAACAAAGAAACGATACTCTAGGAAATGACACGTGGTCTCAAATGGGAAAACATTACTGACGCCCAAAACGAAAAGGTCTATCCGAAAGCAATAATGATGTTTTTTCTTTTGGTAGAGTGCCCTGAGGGAACGTATGGTCCCGGATGTCTACACCCTT
Organism: Anthopleura xanthogrammica; assembly: GCA_964019055.1. Classification (NCBI taxonomy): domain Eukaryota; kingdom Metazoa; phylum Cnidaria; class Anthozoa; order Actiniaria; family Actiniidae; genus Anthopleura; species Anthopleura xanthogrammica. The sequence goes on along the minus strand of OZ025224.1, from coordinate 3,762,041 downwards.
GTACATGCGCAAACAATTCCACCTGTGATCCAATCAGTGGCAAGTGTAATTGTCTATATGGATGGACGGGATCAGACTGCACTAAAGGTAGGAAGACCCTCCTTTCAAACCTTCCACTAATGGAAGGCTTACACGAAAATACAAAAATGGCACATAAAGGTGGACGTAATGTGTATATGGGCATTATCATCTTGGAATGGCTAATTTTTTTCATAGCCTCCTTTACAGACGTTCTTTCAGTCATATGTCAATCTTGTCTATGGCGAGTCATAATTTCTGTACAAATTTTCTGTCATAATTAAGAAGACATTATATGTGAATGGAAGTGTTCTACGAAAAAAAATTCAAAGAATGTCTGCAAAGGAGGCTAATTTTTTCATCAGTTCTGGCTATTTATATAACTAAAGAATGCTAGATACGTAGTAATGTTCTACTTTTTTTCACTTGACTGTATGGTAGTTACATCGCTGCAAGTTATCATTCCATTTTTTCCCAGCGCTTTCTCGAGACATTGAACACTTGACATTTAATTAATGTCATTCAGAGATATCCAAGAGTGAATATATTTTTATTTTTGTTTCAGAATCGAAAAACGAACGCAAGTTCAGTGATGCCCACTTGTTTACAATCAACTGAAAGAATCGCCTCTCAACTTCGCCGTCAATGGTACTGTAGTAAACTTTTAAGACCTAAAAATGCTCTTGTATTTAATAACTGTAGGTTGGCTTCCGTTACAAAAACGACTCTCTCATGGAAACTTACTCTTGTGCAAATAGTACTCTATTGTTTCTGCGCAAAGCATCGTTTCTTTCAAGGTTCTTTCTGCACTCCAGTCATATGTCAATCTCATCTCGTGGCGAGTCATAATTTCTGTACAAATTTCCTGTCATAATCAAGGAGATATTATATGTGAATGGAAGTGTTCTATGATAAAACTTTTTTTGCTGCATGTTATGTGGATGGAATATTTCCCTACAAAAAATGTTGCTATTATTGAAGTGTGGAGATAGCTAAAGACGCAGTTGGCCAACGTTCTGGTTGTCTGGAGGATGGCCTGGAAATCGAGAATGTTCAAGTACTTGCCTGTGAAATTGCCTTGGTTATGTCAAATACTGGGGTTTTGAAAGGCTGCATCTTTGTAATGTACCAATGGCTTTTAAAGAGGAAGAGAAGTTAAGAAGAGGAGGAGAGAAGGACGAAGGTATGACGAGGACGAGGACGAAGAGAAAGAGCAGTAGGAGGAACTTAATTGTTGTACTCAACAAAAATCTTTCATTCCATTGCCATCGATTCACTCAGCTACACACATTTTGTTCATAATATGGTAAAAAATCAAGTTATATTACTCAATTAAAAAACTTTGTCAAATTCGTTGTTCTCTCTTTCTGATTGGTCACTTTCAACTATTCTCAGCGGTCTCACTGTGGCGAGTGTATGAGAAGCCATTAGCATATCATATCACTTTACTTCCAACCTTCAAACGGCCAGGACGCTCTCAACAACAATTCTGAATTCAAAAAACATGGGGTTTTTTTCTATTGTTTGCTTGATTTTGCATATGGTCTTGAGTCTTGCAGGTTATTTACTCATGCGTTGGAGAGATTTGTTTATTTTACCGCACTGATTTGTTCGGCAAATTTGAGTTTAATAGTACTATTGTTTCCTCTGCGTTTGAGTCGTGCATACTTTGTCTCACTAGCAGTCGTCTCGATTTTGCTTATTAGCGGGTTTTTAGTCTTCGTAAACCCTTGGGTATTAAGGGGAATAAAGGTGGGTTATTTTCCCCTCCCGCTCTAGGATGACAGTTTTGAAATGGAAGCCTTATTCCCTGTCGGTCTTCGTACGGGCGCTCAAAGCTGTCATCCCCTGAGCCACGCTTTGCCTCCTTTTCTTTTTGGTTTATATTTTCTTTCTAAGTCTGGTTTTCCTTCTTCGAATGCACACAATTGCTGCATTTCATTATGTGTCAGATTTAAGGCTTCTCTTAATGTGCGCCAGAGGATGACAGCCAATAATTTATGTTGAATGAGTGGCCTGTTTGTTGGTATGGCCCCTTGCACTCCAGCTACAACCTCAACAACTCAGAACCTTACGACTCAAAAACTCTTAAAATCTAGCTAGAAGGCCACTGCTGTATTACACAGTCTGGATTGAACACCACATACTCAAAGGCCCCAAAGACGAAAAGAAGTACATGTTACTCCTTGCGCTGTTGTGGTTCTTCGTAGAGCTCCGCCAGGTTTACTCCCATATCTCATATATGAGTAGTAATAATAATAATAATAATAATAATAATAATAATAATAATAATAATAATAATAATAAAATAATAATAATAATAATATTTATTTATACACGATGGGTTTTTACAGCATGGCTGATGTGGTCGTGTTTATTTTTTACATTATATATGAAAACAATAGAGTGCATTCAGTAAAAGCGTGAAACACTAATTACTAAATTGTGCAAAATAGTGCTAGTTGAACAAAAGAAAACAAAAGAATTAGCATAAAATAGTACAAAATAGTGTTACTAATGTTTCATGCTTTTACGGAATGCACTCTATGATCATGATGTTGATTGATTCTCTGGTTTTGTTGTCGAGCGCGTTCCACAGTTTGGCACCTTGGTACCTTATCGCATTTTTTGCATAGTGAGACAGATGACAATAGAATACCATTGATGGCTGTACTTCAGATATATAAACGCTGGAAGTGGTATATTGCCCCATCGGTTATTCAGACATGCGTTTATTTAAAACTTGGCGTATATTCGAGTCAACAGGTGGATGTAATGTTCATGAAATATTGTCTTTGTGATGTTAATGCGCCAATCATTTTAACAATAGGTTTTGTCACTTTGCTTTATTGGATTGTCTAATAGATTTCTGGTTCTCAATTTAAATCACAATCAACCAAAATTAATTTTCCAGCTGAGTTGATCGCCTTCCCCCGAAAGGAATTATGGATCACTATTTCTGGTTAGCATTTTTTCGAGCATTTTCCGAGTATACAATGTAGACTTTTCTTGTTGATTGAAATAAAATTCCGCTATGAGTTCGACTAATACATACGATTAATTTACAGAAGGAAGAACTCGTATTTCATGAATCCTCTTGGCAGACTAATGCGAAATGCTAATCAAAATATTTCCGAGCCGTCGATGTTTCATGCGCCCGCGATACCAACCAATACCAACTCGCTTTGGGATCCCTGTGTCATCATCGCCAAACCAGCATACATTGCTCTAAATTGTGAATCGATGAGTCATGGTCATGACAGAATATAAACGTCTTTGAGTCAAATATATTATGTCTCGTTTCAAAGTACCTTAAGAAGCCGTTTATGGTAAATGTCTTTGTATTTTCGTCGAACACGTATGATGAAAAATATTTCTACGTAATTAATGTCGTGTGAGATGCAAAAGATTAATCATTATGTGCTCTAAAATCACTCAAACAGAACTTAGATTTTAATATTGAGTAAGGAATTAAAAATTAGAATATTCACAAGCAGCAACTTCGTTGATAAAACCAATTGAAGTTTTTAATTATTTAGTAGAACGAAAAAAGCCCTTCCGGAGCTTCGTAGCTAAGATACCACGTAGACATTCGACTGTGGATTTCAATATTTTGCTTCGAAAAAGCTTTCGTGTTTTAAGTGGTTATTTTTTAGAAATTTGAAAAGAGAGATGGATTATGCAGCAAGGAGTATTCATCGAATCAGTCCATCGCATCACAGACGAAGCCGTCGACTTCAACCGCCAGAAAATCCATCTAAATGCGTCAAATACATTTTATTCTTCCTAAACGTGGTATTTTGGCTAGTTGGTGCCTTGATCCTTTGTATTGGGGCTTACCTAATGACAGAACTTAAAGATATCATTAATGGCTTTAAGGATCTATGGTTCCAACCTGCAATACTCATTACAGTTGTCGGAGCAGTATTGTTCATTATTACTTTCTTTGGCTGCATTGGCTCCCTTCGTGAAAATATTTGTCTTCTTGCTTTCTACGGAGGCTGCGTTACTGTAATCCTTCTGATATTAATAGCGGCTGGTGTTACGGGGTATTTACTTCGAGGGCCATTGGAGGAAGCCATCGATGACAAGCTTCGAAAGGCGATAGTGTTTTACCGAGATGAAAAGAAACAGGATCTCCACTTTTTGATCGACACGACACAAACTGAAATGGAATGCTGCGGCTCAAGGCAGTACACAGACTGGCAACTCAACCAGTATTTCAACTGTTCGTCTCCAGCGCTTGAAAGATGTGGTGTTCCATTCTCCTGTTGTAAGAAAGAGTTACAAATGAACAGACAATGTGGTTATATCGATAAACTATCTCCATTGAAACGACTACAAAGTATAAATACTGAGGGCTGCTTGGACAAAGGAATCTTTTGGATACAAAGTAACTTTTATATCATTGCTGCTGCATGTGGCTCGCTGCTATTCCTGATCCTCATCACTACTTGCATGGCGTTTTCATTTCGAAAACAGATAAAAGAAGTTCAAGCGTATAATAAAAATGTCAAGAAACGTTCGAGCTACAATCAACGCACGCACTAGAATTATAAGTTGGAAGACATGGGGGAGGGGGTGGGGGACCTTTGTGCCTTTTAGGGGCTAATTTTCATTATTTAGTACTTTTTAGAGTTTTCAAACAAAAAATTAATTATTTAAATGCTGTAAAATTAGCGTCATTTGGTAACATTTAGGGGTGAAACTTGCGATTCCTATGACTACGAGAAAGAGAATTTTGGTACCTTTTAGGAGTTTTCAAGATTTCCGAAGAGCATCCCCAACCGATCCCTGGTCCAGTCCAGTTCTTCGGTTTTTATTCCGACGAATAAAAATCAATTTCTAAATTTTTTAATCAGTTGCTCTGGAACTGAGAGATTTTAAAACTGAGCCATGAGCCTCTGATTCGGAAGACTTAGCAATCACTTCCTCTTTAAGCGACATAAAATAATACTAATTTGCATTTGCAAGAAGAAGAGTCAAGATTCTCTAATTAGTATTTACTAAGAAGTATTCACCTTAGACGAAGTGAGCATGAGGTGAACAATTTTTTAGTATAATTTTAGACTTGAGTATCAGAGAAAAGACAAAATTCACATGTGCAGAATTTAATTCCTATTTAAGTCGACGTAGATCTGCATTTGCCGATTTAGACGTCGAATTTAATGTGTCGAATTTAATGTGTCGAATTTAATGTGTCGAATTTAATGTGTCGAATTTAATTCCTATTTAAGTCGACGTAGATTGGCATTTGATTTAGACGTCGAATTTAATGTGTCGAATTTAATGTGTCGAATTTAATGTGTCGAATTTAATTCCTATTTAAGTCGACGTAGATTGGCATTTGATTTAGACGTCGAATTTAATGTGTCGAATTTAATTCATATTTAAGTCGACGTAAATTGGCATTTGATTTAGACGTCGAATTTAATGTGCCGAATTTAATACGAGCTCTGTGCAATCTGATTGGTTGCTATGATCGAACGAAATAGATTCGACGCGGCAAAAGTTCGACGTTTGAACTGGGCGGCTAAGCATTTTAAAATTCGTAAATAAATATATTTTTAAAAAAATTGTATAATTTCAAAACATATAATAGACCTTTTTACCGATACGACGGCCATCTTATTAAATTATGGGATGCCAAGGGGACAAACGTGGAAATACTTATAAATCATAGAGTGGCGGGGTTAGTTTCTCAAATAATTTTACGCTTTGGTGTTTTCACATATTGCTCCAACTACCAGCAAATTCAATTGGTTTTTAGATATGTTTCTCATTGAATAGCAAAAAGTTACGTAAACAGACACCCTTACAGCTGTGCATACTATAAATTTTCCAATAATTGCCGCCTCGGCATCCCATAATGTGTTACTTAAAACAATAGAATTCAAGATGGCCGCCGTATCGGTAGAAAAGTTTAATTTGATATACTTAACAGACCTTTTTACCGATGCAGCGGCCATCTTGAATCATGGGATGCTGAAGGGGCAAAGCGTAGAAATGATTATAAAGCAAAGAATGACGGGGTTACTTTCTCAGATAGTTTTACGCTTTGGTGTTTTCACATATTGCTCCAACTACCAGCAAATTCAATTGGTTTTTAGATATGTTTCTCATTGAATAGCAAAAAGTTACGTAAACAGACACCCTTACAGCTGTGCATACTATAAATGTTCCAATAATTGCCCCCTCAGCATCCATAATGTCTTACTTACTAAAACAATAGAATTCAAGATGGCCGCCGTATCGGTAAAAAGACCAGGTCTATTACTTTATTGGTTTAATGTAACTTACTTAAAGGGGGACTAGTACGAAAATCGTTCAAAATTTAATTCGGCTGAAACTTTCCTATAATAATCTCTAAGGGTCTAATAAACACTGGTTAAAGTTTTTTCTTGATATTCCGAAGGGAAGTATTATATTTTTACGAATTTTTAAAGAAGTCAGTGACGTCATTTACTCAACACCATACATCGCTCTATACATTTCCCTGTATTTTGTGATCAAAATATTCGCTCGTTCCATACTCAATACTGAAAAAAGAGACTTAAAAATCAATTGTAATCACAATAAACGTCAGTAAAGTCTTTCAGCCAACCTTTGGGCTTTATAGAAATAAAATAAATCAAGAAGTTATTTACAAAGAAATGTATGGAGCGGTGTTTAGTGTTGAGTAAATGACGTCACAGACTCCGTTAAAGATTCGTAAAAATATAATACTTCCTATCGGAATATCAAGAAATAAAATGATCAAGTGTTTATTAGAGCCTTAAAGATCATTCCAAGAAAGTTTCAGCCGAATTAAATTTTGAGCGATTTTCGTACTAGTCCCCCTTTAATTTAAAAATAATTAGAGAACGTCGAATTATGACTTTGCCAAATTTCCTCAACATTTTTTCTTAATTAAAAAAAACTGTGTAATAATTTTTAATAATCGTCTTTTGTTGTTAAGATAGTTTTGTCTTGTCAATTAATTTTTTTTATATTTGGGGGGGGGGGGGGGGGGGGGGGGGGGGAGATAGGGAAGGGGGGTATATTTTTCCGACCAAGATATCTACAAGATATATAATTTTTCAAATTTTATCTAAACCCTGAACAACCTCTGCGCTCATCAACATTAGGGCAAGACTAACTCACATATCGAACCCTGAAACAACCTCTGGGCTGATTTAGGTCAGGGTATGGCTAACTCACAGATCGTGCCCTGAAACAACCTCTGGGCTGATCTAAGTCAGGGCACGGCTAACTCACAGATCGTGCCCTGAAACAACCTCTGGGCTGATCTAAGTCAGGGCATGGCTAACTCACAGATCGAAACCTGAAACAACCTCTGGGCTGATCTAAGTCAGGGCATGGCTAACTCACAGATAGAACACTGTAACAACCTCTGGGCTGATCTAAGTCAGGGCATGGCTAACTCACAGATCGTGCCCTGGAACAACCTCTGGGCTGATCTAAGTCAGGGCATGGCTAACTCACAGATCGAACCCTGAAACAACCTCTGGGCTGATCTAAGTCAGGGCATGGCTAACTCACAGGTAGAACACTGTAACAACCTCTGGGCGGATCTAAGTCAGGGCACGGCTAACTCACAGATCGAACCCTGAAACAACCTCTGGGCTGATCTAAGTCAGGGCACGACTAACTCGCAGATCGAACGCTGAAACAACCTCTGGGCTGATCTAATTCAGGGCACGGGTAACTCACAGATCGTGCCCTGGAACAACCTCTGGGCTGATTTAAGTCAGGGTACGGCTAACTCACAAATCGTGCCCTGGAACAACCTCTGGGCTGATCTAAGTCAGGGTACGGCTAACTCACAGATCGTGCTCTGGAACAACCTCTGGCATGGCTAACCCTGGAACAACCAATCAGCTGATCTAAGTTGGTGGTCCTAATTTCGGACAGTTGGTCCTAATTCTTGACACAAACACTATACGATCTACTCTTCGATTTCCTCGCTTCAACCTCGCTGGTTCATTGGAAAATTAGAGGAATATTGCTTTTCATTCTCATGGAGGTTTAAAATATACAAATGAGCCTAATAAAGAAGTTGTGAAGGCAATGCACGTGCGTGTTTATTTAACAGTAAAAATTCTTAATTGGACCGTTCTGCTTGGACCGCATTCTGAATATCCAGCGCCAGTTTAATACCTAACTGTTTAAAAATACACTTAATCAAGTATAATATCAACATATCTGAGCTTGGACAACACAACATATTAAATATAGCCTCACTATATGACAACATTCATAGTTATTCGTAACCAATCTTTGGTATATTTTGGCTGTCCCGAATTAGGCACACCTGCTTAAAATATACCAATCTCTTTGAATGTAGTCTCATGTACAATATTTTTAATTATTTGATAATTATTTTACTTACAGAATAGAACAATTTTTTTCGGTATTAACTCAGCTTAAAAACAATATTTCAGGAGTCGTCGGCTTAGTCAAAAAACGATTTTAGAGCTATGTTTGGTAATGTTAAGTCAAGCGAAAACTCGTATTTGAGAAATAACATGCTGGCTTACCTTACAAAATGCTCTTTTTCTCCGCTCTGAATTACGGCATGAAGCCCAAAAATTTCGTCGTGCAAGGAAACTTATCTACATTTGATGTTATCACATTTGTTTTAATTTATTCATAATTTGCACAGAATAACTACGATTGAAACACGAAGTGTCCAGAATTCGGGACCGGACCGTCCCGAATTAGGGCAACACACTGTGCGTCTAAAATCTCTATTTGAAGTATATTTCAGTGAAACATTATCAAAAATATTCCATTATCTTAAGCCATTGAACTTTTGTCCGCCATGTTTGTGTCCTTCATGGATTATCATTACCAATACTACTATTATTTCCAAACAGAAAAATACAAAAGAATTCGCACATCTTTTGTTCCAAAATCACGAGATTTCGAGAATGTTCGTTATAGCAATATACGTACTTCTAGCCATAATATTGCGATATTATCCACTTCAAGTTATGGTTTTTGATTTTTGCTTCCTCTAGAAGGGCAATTGAAGCAAGTTGAGCTGCTCTGACCATTTTTATAACCGCTACGGATGTTACCAGACTCTCTATTTTAGACTTTAACTTTGAAGTTTCGAGGGCGTCGTTGATGGTACAACACAATTCCAGATATCCAAGCAGAGTGACAGTATTGGATATTTTTAGCATAAAGAACTCGCATATTTCAGACGCAGAGGTATTATCAGCAAGTTTCTTTAAGCGGGCCTGACGAAAATATTGAATTAACATTCAAAAGCTCAGCTATTTGTTTTAGCCTGTGGAAGCGTGTAAAGACGAAGGGAAATGAGCCGCGTGGTGTATAGATAATGAAGACCTTCGATATATGATTAAAAACAAAATTCACAAGAGAAAACACGATGCGAACCCAGAGAACGGACTTCCATTTTGACTAGAGCACTAGTTGCTGTGTTCTTAAACGGGACAAATGAGCACAAAATGAGAATGATATGAAAAACTGTTATTCCCGTAAATGTTACAATGTCTATAAGCGTTCTACTCTTTCCCCGTGAAAATACCATCATAAAGTAAGAGTGAAATCACTAAACCCATGAAATAGATATTAGACTAATACACTTTAGTAGACCCTAATTCCATTGTTTTCTTTTGTGTCTATTTGACTATTACACTTGAACAAGCAATTTTTATTTCACGGGTTAAATGACTTCACTCTAACTAAACTGATTGTTTTCTTTTGTGTCTATTTGACTATTACACTTGAACAAGCAATTTTTGTGTCACGGGTTTAGTGACTTCACTCTATCACTTTTTGCAAATAAAGAAAAATAAATGTTTGATCAATAAATAAACGTTACGTTTTATTTTTCGCTCATGAATTCTGAATTTTAATCACACAAACCTGAATACTGACCATTGGGGCCGTTTACCTGCAGCCTTTTTATGGGCTCAATGCTAACAGGTTTCTCATGGAGATTAGTCAAGGGGACCTGGCTATATTACAAACATTTAATGAGCTAGAAAAAAATATATGCTTGAAAAGACAAACAAGATTGTGCAGTTTTCACCAATTAGGTAGCTTTAAAGTGGTTCTATTGCGTGATTCGTTATATTTTCTAAAGATTCTATTGTTTTTTAGTTCGTTTTTGTCGTATGAATAATAGATAATTTTCGCTCGGATAATTTAACTGCAACGAAACCAATCAATCGTCCACTCGATTAAGCTATTACCAGAAGCTGTTATTACTGATTAACTTGTATTTGAGATGGTAAATTTACAAAATCAGAAGAATCTACTACTATTTGCTTCGGTTATTTGTTTATTCATAGTTAGTTTAGTTTTGGTCAAGACATCGTCTTTTCAAGCGTTCACCCGATATCTCTCAGAATCTAATTCAACTGTCGAGCTTGATGATGGTTTTGTTTCAAGAATCCAGAATGCGTTGAATGCCGAACTTGTAAAAGTTATTAAAAACTCATCTATCGCCCTTCAAAAAAACCGAACGAAGGAAAGTCTTAACAGGTTGGAAAACATCACTCTGGTAGTAATCATTTCTACCGCGCCAGAAAGAAGCCAGCGAAGAGAACGAATACGTAAAACCTATTGGAAACATTGCTATAACAACAGTGAGGTAAGTTCGACGTGATACGACAAACCAGGGAACTTAAGAAACTAGAAATCTAGAACGGGGATGCCGTATCTGAATAAGAAAAGACGATATCGTTCTCGCCATAATGCAATATTCAGCAATTGCAGGTCGTTCTTGTCTTGAGATCAAGAAGTAACACCTATTTCCAGATCTTCCTCTATCATTAAATTCAGTTCTAAAACCTCAGGTCTCACGTCCCCGTCCTAGATTTCAAGCTGCTTAAGTTCCCTACTAACTTAATAACGCTCAAAATCATTCCATCTAATTTATTGGATTTGATTCGAATACTGGACAGAAGCATGAAGCTTGGAAATACAGTTATAAGAACTACACTGAACAAGGAAGTACTTGTAATTCCACTTGATTTCTTGCGGTTAAAGTAAAATCATTCATATATTTACATTCGAGTAAGGGCCCAGGCCAAGTGCAGAACCTTGAGGAACTCCACATTTCATGCATATCTACCGTAGGTCTATTTCTCAAATATTCGTGGGCATCCAAAAGAAACCAATTCGAATGACAACATTCGGGCGTGGTAGTGTGCAGTAAATTTATGCACATCGTAACTAAAACCAGAAATTCTAGTGCTGCCTGGCGTTACCTGGAATGATCTGATTCGGGCGCCCGCGAGTCTGACGTCACTGATAATTTATTCCTAATCTGCAAATTTACTAATTCACTAAAGTGTATTTTTCTATGACAACCTTTTTGCAAGCAGGTGTATGTCCCTGATATATGTCCCTGATATATGTCCCTTATATAGTTCCCTGATATATGTCCCTGATATGTCCCTGATATATGTCCCTGATATGTGTCCCTGATATATGTTCCTGATATATGTCCCTGATATATGTCCCTGATATATGTCCCTGATATATGTCCCTGATATATGTCCCTGATATATGTCCCTGATATGTGTCCCAGATATATGTCCCTGATATATGTCCCTGATATATGTCCCTGATATATGTCCCTGATATATGTCCCTGGTATATGTCCTTGCTCCATGTCCCTGCTGTTGGTCCCTGCTCCATGTCTCTATGTCCCCTGGCCTTTACATACATTCGAAATCCGGGACATGAATGTCTGTTTACGATTTTATGCCAAGGGCTAAATTATATCATTCTAGCGCTATCCCCTATTGACATTTAACGGTTTTCTTGCAGGTTAGATGCTTTTTCGTAACCGATGGAAAAGTTAACAGAAATATATCTAAAAATCTGCGAGAGGAAAATAGTCGCTACAAGGATATGGTATTCCAACCACTATCTGGAGGGAGAGAGTTTGGACTTCGTTTTCTCTATCAAATACGCTGGGCCTATGCTCACTTCAACTTTGAGTACTTCCTTCGGGCCGATGATGATTACTTTATCTGTTTAAGCAAATTAATCCATGAACTAAAACATCGGCCAAAGAAAAATCTTGTCTGGGCAAATTTTCATTGCGAAGGTGATCAACTTGTCTGGCCGGACGAAGCATGGATGGTCTTCACCAAAGATATAATTTCGCGTTTTTTGAGTCAAAATCAGACGAACATGTATTGCCATCCTCATGGAGATCAGCAAATAGCTTTATGGTTAAACGATATTCCTTCTAAGCTGTACTTCCACGACGATCGCCTTCATCATTATCCACCAGCTGCTCAGATGCCCAAGTTTGCTGGCATCAAAAATATCTGTGATAACTATATGGGCCTCCATGGGGCTTACGGGGACAAAATGTTGGAGTATCACAAAGCAAGCAACGACGGTAAAAAGAAAAATGTACCAAACCTAAGAAAATTCGACACTTATTGTTCTCAAAACACCTTTAATTGGACTAAAATGGGGCCTAAGTATAGATTCGAACCCAAATTATGTAATAAAAAACCCAATTGGTCATTAGGCCATGATTCATGGAAAGGTGGGGAAGCAGGCCAATGGCGCCGATGAATCGAAGAATTCTTTTCGACTTCGTGCGCTTTAAAAACAATAGGTGGATTTATTAGGACTGGACTGTAAATTGATAGCTTGTTGGTAACGCACTTTCTAGTGAACAGTCAAAGTTACATCCAAACACACAGGCAACCCATAAAGAGCAACACCACAGTGGTAACTGTAAACCGATAAACCGACCAGCCGATCTCAAACCACAGGACTCCCATAAAGAGTCACCGCCACCGCCACCCGGTTGGCTCAGTTGGTTGAGCACCGGACTTTCGTGCGGGAGGTCGTGGATTCAAGCCCCGGCCGGACCAACACTCAGGGTCTTAAAATAACTGAGAAGAAGGTGCTGCCTTTGTAATTACATCTACAAACGGTTAGACCTTCCCGTGGCTCGGATGATCACGTAAAATGGCGGTCCCGTCTCTCCACACTACCTAACCCTGCATCGGAGGGACGTAAAAGAACCACTGAGGACGTAAAGAAACCCTGGCAGTGACCACCCTCAGTGTCTAGCCTTTACTAATGATTTCTTAATGGGTTGATTGTGGGATGGGTATGGGAGTTTTAAGGGGTTGGGAATTGGTGCAATGTACCTCGAAGGGGACCTCGTGTCCTATTGTACAGCACCAGCCTGCGGGCAAATCTCAAAATAAAATAAAACTAGACGCTGGTTGCAGCGTGCACTGGGATACCTGGACCGGGTGGGACCAGGGGCAGGGGAAGGGGGAGGGTCCTAGGGTGCCCTTGACCCACACTTTGTGGAAAAAGAGTGATCAATTATGAAATAAGTATGATGTATCGTACTCTCGAGGCCCTCGTTTTCTTTTTTCGTCGTTTTTCAAAAGACAGTGAGAGACTGCCTACTATAAATGTACAATGAAGCTATTTTGGGGAAAAAAAGTTAAATCAAAAACTAAATCATCGAAAATACCCATTTTGTTGAAGTCCAACTTCCATATCCTTCCGATTCCAGTCCGAGTTTTATCATACTTAATTAAGTCGCAGACAGAAAGTCGGTAAAGCGAGCTGACGGAGACACGTTTTCTTTAGCTCAGCATTTTGTTTACTAGTTGAGTCCTTCATTTAGAACGGTAAGACGAGCAAATAATTGCTCAAAACGTCCCTCAGAATTGCATTACATTTTATAATTTTGTATTCGTATATATTTGTAAATCAGTCGACAGTTCGTAAATATTTAACGAGTGCCGTGAGTTGAATGAATCTGAGGGTCAAAAGGCATGCGTTCGATTTTTAAAACATGGAATATGTTACAATTATTCGCCGATTTAACATGGAATAATTATCATTACTCTTTCTTAATATCAAAATGAAAGTCCGAATAAACTTCTTTGTACCTCATATTTATTTGTAGTAGTGTTGTTGAGTCAAAACATTAAATATAGCATCCGAGAATCGGGTCGCTAAAACTCAAATGAAGTCATGACGTCCTATCTGTTTGAATTTAGCTTGGAGATCTTTAACACAAGAATTATTTGCTAATTTGTACCTTGGTACTGATACTACAGACAATATTGCGTTGAATAGCTGAGTTAAAGCACGAGTAGTCAATTAAAGTTAGATATTTGCCAAGATAAATGAAAATTCTTTAGAAATCTTGGTTTGATTAGAATTATCCTTGTTTACGAATAAATTAAAAATTCTGACTCAGTCTTGAATTACAGCAGTCAACGAAATAGAGCATGCGTAGACATTAAATTATGTCACGTGATAAGCTAGCTCCGCCCTGTTAATTACTTGGCAACATAGTGGCATTGATTGACAGGTGACACATATAAATTAATCGGATTCATAGACGGGAACCCTGTGGCAGATGCCCGCTAAGGACTCTTGGGTAAGGGCGCAATGACCCTCTGGGTAGTATTGCGCAATTTGTTCACTTTGTCTCGGAGAAGACACAAAAAAAGAAAGAAAAAAAAAACAACCAAAGACATTTTATGACCGGGATACCACAGGTATCCCAGTAATAATAAATAAAAAGAGTGACCTTTCTAAAAGAAACCGTAATAAAATCGTCCAATTAATCGAAAGCCGGGTTCCCTGTGTAAGAAGTAATCAACCATGTGCACAATCTGCAAACTCAAGCACAGCATAAATAAAACACGTTTTACACGATGGAATATTTAAAGTTACCCAATATTTTATTGCAATTCATACTTTCATACACTTGTCAATTCAGCAAAGCAATATTGAAATTAATTAGTCATTGTCGAGAAAGCCAAAAAAATAATATCAAATAATGATTGAAGGGCATGGAAAGTTCAGGGTTAGTTAACCCGACGCCTTTCCGTCCTTCTTGGACCTGATCCATTCTTCGATTTGCTGTTTCATTTCCGTTGCTATAAGATAGAAAGCAAAACAAAACATCAGTGAGTCTAGTTTTCGCTTGGCACGAAATCGGAGTGGAAAGTGCGTCAGAGCCGGAATTGCTGGGCTAGTGTTAGGATTTTGTAATGAGTGTCCTGGGACCTATTCTTTACCTTTTTTTTACACGATGCAACATTGCACGCAGAAGGCCTCTTCACAGTTCCTTGCGCTATCTTGAAAGGTAGCTGTGCCTTTGCATCGAAGCAAGACGAACGGTGAGCTTGCAATGATAGAGACCTTTTTAACACCTTGGACATTTTTTTTTTTGCGTCTCTATCATTGCAAGCTCACCGTTCGTATCGCTTCGATGCAAAGGCACGGCTACCTTTCAAGATGGCACAGGGAACTGTGAAACGAAATACTGTTTTCCTAAACCGGGACAATGTATAGACTCTTTTTGGCCTGGGCGTAATGTTTTCCCATTTCAGATCACGTGTCATTCCCTAGAGTGAATATGGATACGACTCAAACAAAGAAACTTATTATCGAGAGAATGACTCGTGGTCTGAAATGAAAAAAAATATCACACCCGAGCTAAAAATGTCTACTGAGAATCTAGAATGTTACCTGGTACAAGCATATCTAGACTGAGGGGTTGTCTGTTGAAGGGATCTGTGGTGGAGTTCAGTAAATGTCGTGTTATGATTGGACGGTCCATGACTTTACCACTTGTGGGTAGGATAACAGGATCTGCCATCAGGGTCATCATTAGTGGATCTGAATGTATAACAGCAAAATTAGTTACACTTCGGAATCACATTTGATTCGTACGTTCGTTTACTTATTGCTTGGTTTCACTTGACGTCATTTCCTGTCTCGTGCGGAATGTTCATTAGCTGAATCACAAGTTTTCAATAGAATTCTTTCTGGCTGACAGCACATGGTGGTCAGTGTTTGACCACCATTTGGAGCAGATAATGAGATTCAAAGACTTTTATTAGCTGATTGAAACCCAGCAATACCCCATTCACACCGGACCTTTAAACATGTTTAAAGGTTGTTTAGTTGAACTAGTGCCTTCCATCAGCCTGTACGCCTAACTAAACAACTTTCAAACCTTCTTTAACTAAACTACTTTGGGGATGTAGTTTTAACCCTGTATAAAGATGACAGCCAAACGACGAAGGAAATGCGATAAACTAATAAATACCAAGGTTAGTTGGTGTGAATGGGGCTTTAGGCTCAGGAGCTAGGCTCAGGTTAAACGTCGAACTTTACATGACCTGAACGCAAATAAAGGCGGTCTTCTTTCATGTCATTAGGTTCGGCTCATGTAAAGCTCGACGGTTGATCTTAAGCTTACTCATTTTAATTCTTTATTCCATTATTTCATCCAATCATTTTCTCATTCATTCATTTATTCTCATTTATTCATTCATCCATCCATCCACATCCATAAGTTCATCTATTCTTATTTTAAATATAAATGTTTCAGTTACCTTTGAATTCTTCCGGAGCGTCATCAAAGTCTTCATCTCTTAAAGCATTTTCAACAACCTTTTGCTCAACTTTTTGCGCAAATTCTTTGAACTCCCTCACGACATCCTAAACAAGAATGATAATTAATAAGATGGTGATTATGATTCGATGTCCTTGGGGTGAGGTTTTGTTGTAGTGCTTATAGACCCCTTGCACATGACGTCATAGCAGCTCAATTTGGAGGGCAAAACAAAAAAAATCTTAATCTCCTGTGAATTTGAACCTATTGTTTTGCCCTCCAAATTGAGCTGCATTCCGACGTGCTGCAAGGGGTCTATTCAGTCTTCATACAACCAACCCGATAATCGATTTACTGAATATTATATATTCTTACATCTGATTTCATCAGAGTCTTGTTCAGATGTCCACATGCATCGTCAAATAGATCCT
This sequence comes from Anthopleura xanthogrammica, assembly GCA_964019055.1. Lineage (NCBI taxonomy): Eukaryota > Metazoa > Cnidaria > Anthozoa > Actiniaria > Actiniidae > Anthopleura > Anthopleura xanthogrammica. Next base: position 3,745,196 of record OZ025224.1, on the reverse strand, counting down.
TTTTGTACGATCTCTGTAGAATAAATAACAGTGTAAAGTGTAAGGGACAAAAGCTGGGTGGGGAGGCATAGAGATATGAGAGAACACAAATTGAAGCAAAGAGTGGGGTGGAGAAGCCAGGCTAAGCCTGATCCGTCCCCAGGTGGGATACAACGGGACGGGTCACGGGAAACGGGATGAGGGATATGTGAAACGGGACCGTACAGGGCAGGAGAAGAAGGTTGGAAGAACGACAATAATTGCTGACATACGAAGAGGTAAATAAAACAAAAACGAGAGAATGAAGTTGAAGCAAAAGGGTTAAGAGAAGAAACATTGAAAGGACTGGTCAGGCACGGGATGGAGTTGAGAGGATACAACTAAACTGGACCCCTTTTACGTGACGTCAAAGCAGCTAATTTTGGAGGACAAAACAATAGGTTCCAATTCTCAGAGATTGAAATTCTTTTGTTTTGTCCTCCAAATTGAGCAGCTTTGACGTCACGTAAAAGGGGTCTATAGGACAGAAAAGAAAGAATGATATGGAGAAGAGGTTCCGAAAGGAAAGAAATTTGTTCATATATTTACCTGGTCTGATGCCACTGCATTTGCAAACTCATCAGAATTAAGATGTAGGTAGACATCTATTAATTTATTCAATAGATTCTTCGGTTCAAAGCCATACTTTTCGGGATTTTTCACCTGTAATGATCAAGGATATTGAGGATCAGCTACTAAATAAGACTTGAATGGCACCTCTCTCTTTCTACATTGGTAAAAGCGTACCAGGCTAGCAAGTGAAGTTAGGCTGGTAAGTGCGGCACCAGAAAAGTAAAAGTATCATTGAAGTTGTTTTTCTGAACGGAGTACTGAAGGGTAGAGGAGATGAGAGAGTGCGCACTGTTGGCTTCAAATGATAGATGAAATATGGTTACTAAACTAACGGCTACAAAAATGCAGACACACCTGGCGAGCCTGCAGACGGCAAGAATCGCAAGCAAGTCTTTGTCTCGTGTACCGTCGTTTTCAGTAAGATATGCATGCGAGGTCAAAAAGCACTGAACTAGCAATGACAGTAATTATGGGGTGAAAAAAAGACGGTTGCGAAATATATGAGTGACTTACCTTAAGATTGCGACATTTTGGACCACACAACTGCCGTAGATTGAAATTCAACATCGCAGCCAACCGATCAATCAGTTCCTAAACACGTTAAAAAAAGAAGATTGAGGACTCTTTAGGATTCCCCCTCAACTTTCAGCGGCACGAGAAATTCTTCTTTTCAATGGACTCGGAAGATAATGGATTTCAGGGACTGCATGACTTACCGGTCTAAGAAAAGGTTCTCTGACGTGCTTGGTCAAGTAATGCATCATGTCAAGTGTCTCCGAGGCGAGAGTTAAGTACGATTTGCACTGGCGTTCATCAGTATCAAGTTGACGCTGACGACTCGTACGATACTCCTGGGGAACAGAAAAATAATACACCATGATCAGATATTTTATACTCCAAGTACCTTGCATTAAGGATGCGACTGCCCAACCTTTATCTAGCGGACATTTGGCAACAGTCCCCTTGCACGTGACGTCAAAACAGCTCAATTTGGAGGATAAAAGAAAAGAATTTCAATCTCCTGAGAATTCGAATCTCTTGTTTTGCTCTCCAAATTGAGCTGCATTGACCAAAATCAAACTATTCCCTGACATTCCCCTGACCTTGAAAAAAAATCAGAATTCACTGACTATTCTCTGGCCGAGGGAACCCTGTTATTGGGTGTACAGATGGATATGGCAGCTTACCCTGGACCGTGCTTCCCATTCAGCAGTGCTCTGCATCATCTGTTGAATTTCATTTATTCTTTTCAAAGAATCCAGGGATTCGTCCAATAGAAATATGGTATCGTTGATTAACATATTGACAAAACGAACAAATCCATCCGTCCTGGAAAATATTGATAACAGAAATGTTAAGCTCATCTAGTGATGATGATGGTGAGAAAATGGTGGTGGCGATGATGATGAGACGATCGAGATTCATTCAGCTGATTGATACTTAGCAATAGAGACTTTGCACCATCACGTGATGGCAACCCGGCATGACAGGAGGCAGGAACAATAGAGTCTTTCCCCCTGGGAAACTGAATTCTTTTTCATGTAAATCATATTAGATTAGATTCTATTGTTCCTGCCTCCTGTAATGGCTGCCATCACGTGATGGTGCAAAGCCTCTATAGAATACCCTCTGGTTGATAGCAGAGGATGGGCGGTGTTTGCCTGCCATTGTAGGCGGGCAATGATGTTCATTCCCACCATGATTGACCCCAAGCTGTTCAGTAATATTTAGACTCTTTTTCGATTTACTGCCTGCATTCTACCTAGAAGTTCTTTGTACTCACTTGCTCTCCTTGACAATGGCCAATCGGTGGAAGGGATCTTCCCAAAGACTTTTCATAATGATTGAGATGTGGTAACGAATGGTAAACTTATCGTAAAACTCATTGGAACTGCCTGTCGTCTCCACATCTACAACAACAAAAATCCCCTGTATGTTAGTGAGTGTCAAGGCCCCTATATCGGAAGGACCACTCGCGGCTAGGGATCTCCCCCTCCCCCCCATCCCCCGCTGGAAAACTTTAATCACCACAGGGTCCCCAACCACCAACATTTACTATTACTCACCAGTGAAGAATTTCATCAGTACTGGTGCTAAGAACTGTTGTACAGGGGTATTTCCGCCCCCCCCCCCTTTTTTTACTTTTTACTGGAGAACTTTGATCACCACAGGGTACCCAACCACCAACATGTACTATTACTCACCAGTGTAGAATTTCATTAGTGCTGGTGCTAAGAACTGTTGTGCTAAGGGATTCCCTAGGATTAGTTCATGTACCTTCAGGGTACGCGGTTGGATGTTAGGGTTGACCACAAAGATAACCTAAATAGAAACACATTAATAACGTTATAGACCCCTGCAGCACTTCGAAATGCAGCTCAATTACGAGGACAAAACAATAGTTTTCAATTCTCAGGAGAATTTGTATAGCTTACCTCGACAAGTTTCGCCACCAGATAAGGGTTTGAAATGTAATGTGGAGAACATACGATTACGATCAGGAACTTCACGATTTCTGTAATAGCAGGGTCTTCGTATACCTGTGGAGCATGCCTGCAAAAAAATAAAAGTCTGTCAAGACAGTGATTCCTCTAGCGTAACCCTTGTTAAACGGACACTACATCGGATAAACGACCGACATTTTCTTAACATATTAGCTATAATACAGTCGAACCTCTACAGAACGGCTATCGTCAGGACAAAATTTTGTGTCCCTTGTAGAGAGGTGGCTGTTATGGAGAGGTATCAGTAACAGTATATGTATTTGTATGAGCTCAACGGTAACAGGACAAAATTTCCTGGCCGTTGGGTAGAGGTGGCCATTAGTGGCCATTAGTGGAGGTTCGACTGTATTTGGTTTAAGCTTACATGTTGATAAATAATAGGAATTCAGCAATGTCTTCAACGTAGTAATCAGGTAGCGTGGCAAAATGCTTTGGTACCTCATCAGACAAGGGGAGTGTTGACCTGTGATGTAAACAGAGTACATTAGTAGTTGTCTAATAATAAGAACGGAGCGTTAAATAAAGAGCATAACCTCAAGGAAAAAATGAAAAGCTATATAGACCCCTTGCAGCACGTCGGAATACTCCAGTTTCACATTCGATGGAAACCGCTGTTTTTGAAGACCACAGACTCATTTGTACAGGCTTAGCCTCGTTTATAAGTCATCTATTCAAAGGCACCATTAAAAGTCCGTGGGATTGGTATTATTCAACTTGCACATTCTTTACATTACAGTTGGCTGTTGCTAATGATTTGCATAAGTCAACCGTAATGTAAAGAATGTGTAAGTTGAACAATACCAATGTTTTGAAATCCCACGGACTTTTAATGATGTTGTTGAATAGCTGACTTATAAGCGAGGCTAAGCCTGTACAAATGAGTCTGTGGTCTTCAAAAACAGCGGTTTCCATCGAATGTGAAACTGGAGTATACAGCTCAATTTGGAGGACAAATCAATAAGTTCAAATTCTCAGGAGATTAAAATTCTTTTGCTTGCCCTCCAAATTGAGCTGCATTCCGACGTACTGCAAGGGGTCTATAATGTGGCAAAGAGGGAGTTCCAGAGCACGCAGGAGTTACTTTGGCGCAAAAACTCTGCAGGCGCGTACTGTAATTTCCCGCCAAAACCACAGGGACTCCATCATACTCGACCGAGCCAACCGCGTGTACGGTGTTTGGTAGACGTACCCTTTTTCTGCTGGCGTTACCATGGTGAGCATCCATGAAGCAGCCATGCCGTAAAACTTGAAACATGACTGCAATATTCGTTCATCAACAAGACCAGCATTGGAACATATTTTACTGGTCTCCAGTTTCTGTTGAAATAAAGGAATGGTCATCATAAATAAAGAACTAATGAAAATAATTAGCTGAGCTTTATGATGCACGGATGGTAAGAGCTTCTAATGCGAAGCCTATCAATGCTGTGATACCTTGGTACACGAAGTTCTCTCTTATGGATAGCTACATTACGACTCGTGCAAAAATGCTATATGCAATAACAGCAACTCATTTTCCTTCTGTACGAATGCGCTCGAAGCCAAATCGAAATGAAATTTATAAATTGATTTTAACAGTAAGGGGGGGGGGGGGGGGGGAGGGACTCGAGGGCCCAAAGAAAACCCTCGAAGCACAGGCGAGAACCAACAAGCAACTCTACTCACATACGACACCGAGCCCGGCGGACTAGAACCTGAGTCCCATTGAAGAGATGCGAGCGCTCTCACTGCTACGCCACCCGTTCTAAGGGATTATACGAGAGCAAGTCACTATCACTTACATTAACTTGTGCTCGCCATTTTTTCAATAACATTCTGTTCCTCGGAGCTAATGGTGTCTCCATCCACTCGCTCTCCTGTGTCTCTAGGTGGAGTACCATTCTTGTAAGATCTTGTATGGCACGCAGTCTTCGTATGTACCGCCTACAGCAAGGGATGATAGCTGCGTGGTGGGCTTGGTAGGCCATAAAGAAACATTCTGTGGGGAATTTCGGTTCGGACCACGTCTCGCTGGAAGCTGTAATAAAATTTATTCAAAGTAACATTTAGAATGCTGTCAGCTTACATGCTTAGTGTACCATTAAGTGTTCATCCATTCAAAACTCACCAAATATACAGCTATTTCAATAAATTTTGGTGAAGGTTTGTTGCATATTTCATACCAAGCTAAAAATGAACTATGGGCCATGCAAATGCTATCAGCGAAAGGTCACAACAATATGGAATTTTCCCAAACTTTGTCTGCACGTTTTTCCACCATATTTTTTGTGTGTGCTGATATTATTTACATATGATCCACAATATATTTTGGGCTTGGTATACAACATGCAACATGCAACAGAAACTTCACCAAATATTTCTAAATATATTTTTATAGCCTGAAATTCCCTATCCATAATCGTGTGAAACCTGTGACAAGACTTTATTAACTAGTTATCAAGGCTTGTTTTGTTTAGTGCTCGTTACCTAGTTGGTTTTTCCATTCTTTGGCTTCATTGGTTGTTGCTTTTAGCCTGCTTTCTTGTGACAGATCTAGTCTACACTTGGCGTGGAACAGGTATAAATTATCAACCTGCAGAAAAAATGAATAAGCGTGGTCAGTATGACAAACAGATAAATAAATAAAAAAATAATAAAATATATGAGAATTAACAACCAAGTGGATTCCATGGAGTGGCTCTTCTTCCACTGGATTCCAAATGGAATTTAGAAGTTAATTTTTCCAGACGGAGGAAAAACCAGAGAACCCAGAAAAAACCCTTGAAACACAGGAGAGAACCAACAGACAACTCTACTCACATATGACACTGAGTCCGGGAATCAAACCCAGGTTGCCTTGGTGAGAGGCGAGTGCTCTTACCATTACGCCAATTGGCATGCTTCCATATTGATTGATTATTCCACTCAAAATTTTTGCTCAGACATTAAGATTATTAAAGGAATAGGGAAGCTTTTGTATACATGGGCAACATATAGTACTGACTCACAGCGTGAACAGTGTGCATGATATGGCATGCTGTAGCATTAAATTGGCTTCCAATTGTCTTCCTGTAAATCATCTAGTTACAATACATACAGTAGTTATGATCACAGCAAGATGCAGTAGAAGGCTAAAACATATCTACGAATTTGCCATACCATTTCCCACTCATTCAAAAACTGCACTAGTAGTTTCAAATTCTTTCGGAAACACTATAATATCCTATGACATCTGAAGATATAAATTTCTAAAGCAAACTTTCTTTTTTACAAAAAGCAGACAAAAAATATTTTGCATGAAATAAATAGTAATTCCCCTGGAGGCATTTACGATATATATTGACTTACTTTCTCAATTTTGACTTTTACACATAACTGTTGTAGTACTGCCATGAAATTCATCATGAATCCATCACTGGCCACTTGCCTGTCATCCGCCTGTCAGAAGAATAATTATAAAGGGCATTAGCTGTCAACTTAACATAGGATCCTCAGTCACCTCACACATTTTAAGGAGCAAGTGTGGCTTGGTTGGTTAGTGTGCTGACTGTTAAGGAAGAGGTCCATAGTTTGATCCTCAGTGACCTCACACACTTGTTTTAAGGAGCAAGTGTGACTTGGTTGGTTAGTGTTCTGTCTACTAAACAAGAGGTCCATAGTTAGAATCTCAGTAACCTCACATACTTGTCTAAAGGAACAAGTGTGGCTTGAACTGAGACAGGAACCCCACCCGTAGATTTCCTCACCTGCATTTGTGATTTCTTTACATTTCTTTGGAGCACAGTAGCAATGTATTCCAGACATGCCTCTCTGCTTCCACTGGATACTAGCAGACTGTGCATTACTTTAAACAGCTCAATCTGTAAATTTAAAACATCACCAACGATAAATAAAATTATAGTAACCACATTATCAGAGCACACAGAACTTATAATGGAGGGAATGCAATCCTGCCTTATGCTTGCATCTCTAGTAAAAACCAAGTCTTAGGAGGCTTTCCATAAGTCAGAAATAGAATCAATTTATAGAATAGTAAATGCAAATAGATATGTAAAGGATAGAAAAAAAATCACATGGAACAAAAAAAAAAAAAAAAATAATAATAATAATAATATATATATATATCAAAAAATCTAATAAGTTATAAATATAAGTTGTAAATAATCTGAACTGTATATTTATTGTTTTTATTGGAAAATGTATTGCATGTATCATGTATTTCTTCTAGGGTATCACACTTAGTGTGATACTCGATAAGTTGTAAATAAAAAAAATTAAAAAAAAAAAAAAAAAAAAAAAAAAAAAGGCAGAAATGGCCGGACAGACCGGTCAATTCATAAAGAGAATTCTGCTATTAATCAGAACCATTGAGCCATATCAAGCACTTCTTAAATTTTATCCACTATTCTGGTGGAATGTATGAAAATATAGAGAAAACTCTACAGAAAAGGCCTTCTCTCTATTAAAGTGACAGGTCTGGTTGGTCAGTTCTGACTAATGGAAAGTGCCCTTACTACTACAGTAGTTTTCTTACCCTGACAAACTGTAGTGAAGTTTGTAAAGATGCAGTAGCTAACTTTATTGCCTCTTTCGTCATTGTTTCTTTGGATGCAAAACATTTTTCAACCACTTGAGGCTGAAAAAAAAAAAACAAGAACATTGTAATGGAAATGAGACTTCAAATTTTGTCAATTACCTGAAAAAAACTTCTAAATCACAGATTGAACCCTGAAACAACCTCTGGGCTGATCTAAGTCAGGGCATGGCTAACTCACAGATCGAACCCTGAAACAACCTCTGCACTTATCTACAGTAAGTCAAAGCAAGCTAAATCACAGATTGAACCCTGAAACAACCTATCTCAAACTTTTCCCAGTTATAAAGTAGAATGCGCATTAGGTTTGATACTTACACTTTCTTCAGCAAACACAGAAAGACTGAAAAATGCCCCAAGGAATGACAGCTTTTCGATCTCTTTACCAGCCGCAGCACAAAGAGGAGATGGCGACCAGCAACTGAGGGCAACAATCTGGAATAACAAATGATAGAAATACAATATTTAATTATGAAGATAGAACTTAAGATAAAGTTTATGGATCACATTGATCAAATGATACTGTTTATTGCATGTGGAGTGGTAATATAAGCAACATGGTCCCTGCATATACTTACAGCATTACAGATGGGCCTGACAGAAGCACTTCCTAATCGCACTTCACACAGTTCAGATAGACTCTGTTAAATGAGAGAGATCAGAAATCAATGGATGTATCAAACTTGTCCTTTGATATTGATATTGTGTAGAAAGCAAGGACAAATTATTTATTATTAGTAATAACAATAATAATATCTTAAATTTAATACTTATTGCCATCAATGCAATTATTCAGATTGACATTCATCTTGTTTTTTTTTCTAAAACTGTCAGATAGTCATGGTTTGATACATTTTTTTTAAAAATCAATAAATGGTTTATTGGAAAATACTACTATGGCACCTATGAGTTGAATTACAGTATATTTACAAAAATGTGATATTAAGAGTACAATATAAATATAATTTATTCTATATAAAAATTACAATAATACTATAGTGCTGTATCTATTGGACTGAGTACGGTCATGCTTGGAAAGAAGCTTTTTCTAAAACAGTCGGTTCTACATTTAAATCTATTATAATTATATTATAATATTAAATGTTGCATTTACATAATTATGTTCACATGTTCAGTTAGGGAATTTACCATTATTATAGATTTATAAGTGTCATCTGCCAGGGAGGTTTTCCTCATTTCTTGCATCATTCCAAGAAGTACTGGATGAAATACCTGTAACAATAGTCAATAATCAGGGGGGTAGCCAGGGGGGATCCAGGGACCCCCTCCTCCATCGTTTTGGCCAGTTTTTTGATTCACAGTTTTTTTTTGGTTGGCAGTTTTTTTGGTTGATGTTATGATAATTTCATATAAAAAATCAAATCTATATTATATCATAGCCACAATATAATGCACACTCTGATTGGTTAATTAGCCATCCATAACTCAATGGACTGCACGCTAAAGTGATTGTGTAGTGCATTATGTAATGAAAATTTTGTTAGAATGAAAACACTGTGCGTCGCATGAAAAATTCTAAATGTCTGCACTTTTACATTTAGAATTTTCTAAACAGATAGACAGTGTTTGAGTATACATTCTCTGATGTATGTATAGTAATAAATGGGCCAATACCACAAGAAATGGTCACTAAAATGTGTCATACCTCTGTTGCAGTTTCTTGATCCTTAGCGGCACAATTGACTAGATCATTAATAAAACCTCTTGGTAACTGTTGCTTGTTGTGTACAAGATAATGCACCAATGGTGAATGATTAGATGGGTGGTTACCAAGGCTGTGATGAATAGAATGAGGAACATCAATTTTATTGCACTAAAGGTTCTCCTTGCACCTCAATCACCTCCTATATATTCCATTTCTTCCTTTTCTTCCCCTTCCTTTCCAACTCTTCCCTTCATTACCATTTCTCCTCTCTTCATCATCTCCCCTCCTTTTCCTATATTTTTCTCTACCTTTTCTTCACTGGTTCATTTTTATCTCTTCATTCAACCCTGACGTTCCCTTCCAAGATACTGGTATGTTTAATGATATAAGTAGCACTCATATTTTGGCATTTTTTTAGGATAACCTAGGCTATTTATTACCTAACGGCAAGGATACATACGTACCCCTGAGATGATATTAGAACCCCTTGTAATACAAGAACAGAAAATGATATACACTGTTGTCTGGACTGGTATAACAGGTTCTTCCATTCTGCATCTTGTAATCTCTATAAAACAAAACAGTTTGAGCCGACATTCTACTATCCAGAAAACAAAAAGAGGAAATAAATTTTAGTGAGTGTAGACCCATACCTTTGGATACATCTTTTCAACTGTCGATACCCTTTCATAAGACTCCATCAAGTACTGCAGACAATCATCTTGCGTCACCAGAATCCCAGACTTATTCTTTGAAATCCCACAAACTTTTCCTGGCGAAGTTCCAAAAAGAGACGACGGTGAACTACTGTTGTTTACAATGCCATCATTTATAACCATCTGTGAAGTTTCTTCGGCTATCGTTGAGCTGTCTATACTCATTCTGGTGTCACAAGTACTTGATGGTAAGATTCTTTCCATAAGAATTTGATTTATTAGATCAACCATGTTACCATATGCTAAAATCAAAAGAGAATCACGAAAAAATGAGGATTTCATTCACCCTGATGAAGGGCTCAAGACTGATACCCCATTCACACTATAGCTTAAACATGTTTTAAAGTAGTTTAACTAAACATGTTTAGAAAATTATTTACAAACATTGTTCACTCTTTGATGAAATAATACATATAAACTATCCTTCATATTGTACTGAACAGATAAAATAATTACATTGAAGCTTTCTAGTCTCTAAACATTTTGTTTAATAAAAACTCAGTTTAACTAAACAGGTTTTGGTGTGAATGGGGTATGAGACTTCAACCATAAAATAAAGTATTTTTTTCCTTCTCAGGGAAGTACAGTTGGAGTGCACTTCTAATAGACCTTATGCACCTGAGTGCAAAAAGCACAAAAAAAAAACTAATATAGTATTCCTCATTTATGGGTTTTGCATAAGGTCTATGTGCTGCCTCTTATTGTTGTGGTCATGGTTTCAATTCCACAACTGACACCACCATTGGTTAGCAGAGTTGCTTGCTGGTTCTCTCTTGTATGCTTGGAGGGTTTTTTCAGTTTTCTCCCTTCATGAAATTTAATTTCTAAAACTCTAATGTGAGATCAAGGAATGAGGGCCCAGAAGTTTGTAACAGCCACTGGCTATTAAAGGGGGACTAGTACGAAAATCGCTCAAAATTTAATTCGGCTGAAACTTTCTTGGAATGATCTTTAAGGCTCTAATAAACACTAGATCATTTTTTTTCTCGATATTCCGAAGGGAAGTATTATATTTTTACGAATCTTTAACGGAGTCAGTGACGTCATTTACTCAACACTAAACACCGCTCCATACATTTCTTTGTAAATAACTTCTTGATTTATTTTATTTCTATAAAGCCCAAAGGTCGGCTGAAAGACTTTACTGACGTTTATTGTGATTACAATTGATTTTTAAGTCTCTTTTTCTCAGTATTGAGTATGGAACGAGCGAATATTTTGATCACAAAATACAGGGAAATGTATAGAGCGATGTATGGTGTTGAGTAAATGACGTCACTGACTTCTTTAAAAATTCGTAAAAATATAATACTTCCCTTCGGAATATCAAGAAAAAACTTTAACCAGTGTTTATTAGACCCTTAGAGATTATTCTAGGAAAGTTTCAGCCGAATTAAATTTTGAACGATTTTCGTACTAGTCCCCCTTTAAGAGTCACACTCATAAACAAGGCTAAGAGTAGGGGAAATAAAAATCTTTTTTTTTCCTTGTTTGATAACTAAGATAACAAACTCGAAATAAAATATTAATAATCTTACCATTTGATGGATTTTCTATAAATTCTTGAGCTAAATTTGGAAGATATGTAATGCCAGCAGAAGGACTCTAAAATTATAAATTTAAGCAAAAAAATGTATCATCATTTGAATGGAATTATTATCATTTACTAAACATTTATTCATCATTATTCATGATTTCTGGTTCATAATTATTTTTAGTTTAGAAAAAGTAATATTAATTAATTATTACCTTCCAAGAAATATTAAATATTTTAGATACAGCAGATAACAAGATCTCTTCTGTAATAGTAACCTGCAAGAACAAAAGGAAATCAATTACTTCTTTTAAAATAGTCAAAATTCAAGTTAAAAGTTAATTAAGGCATCAGTACTTGCTTGGAAGTGAGAATCAAGGATAAAAATGGTCGCATATGTTTTCAAAATGTTTTTTGCTGTTAGCGCTGCTATCCTTAGTATCACTGTCCTGGCTAGAAAATCAGTTCATGCTTTTTCATGTCTTAGAGAAAACTGCATGCAGCGTTGAAGCATGAAGGTGTGCACATGGAAAACTGTTTTGAAAACAGGCTTGTGTCATCTTATTGGGATCTGCATCCTCAATGTTTGACGATGCTTAAGGTCCCTAATATCTCCGGTTTCACTACATAACAGAATGACGCTCAATCAACTGAGTCAACAATGTTGGAGCAGTCAGGACAGACAGACATTACCTTAGTACCGGTCTATATGAGCCGGCCCTCAACACTTAAAAAGTATGAATAATTGTCACAAAATATAGCCAAGGACCATTATTTTATAATTATAGGGGGAGGGGCTTGGTCAATATTAGGGCAGAACAATTTTTTCAAGCCAATTAAAACATGAATTCATATCTGCAATATGCCACTTCAGAGATATGCTTTGCTGTCACACATAAAGGTTTCAGTACAAGGTTCCATCATGATGCTAAATAACATCTATTCTTTTCTTCTTTCACAAACCACTCAGCATTTAGCACAAAGCCTGCATAGAAACCTTTGTGCATGACAAGTGAAGCACATCTCAGAAACAGGCTATTTAGGGGAGGGCACTCGTAAATGCATGTAAATATTAGGTTTGTAAAATGGGCTTAAACTTAGTATAATAGCCCCAAAAACAATAAAATTTATAATAATGAATGGTCCCAAGCAAAAAAAAGTTAAATGTTTACTAACCTTGGATGTCTGCATATTTGGACTTGGCTCTGTGTCTAAGCTATCTTTTGATCGTTTAAACTTAAACCCATCCGTGGGAGAAGAAGACATGGTAGGGGAAGATCTTTTTCCCATTTTCTCAGTTACTTCTTGGGAATCCTCAAACTCCAAAGAATGAGGGAATGAGCCATAACCACTATCCAAGGAATCAGACTCAGGAGTCGTGCATAACGACTTGGATAAAATTGCATTCTGTGAATTGCACTCAGCAGACACTGGTGCCGTTGGGGGAGAAGTGGAGAGGGTTGGGGACTGTGTTAGTCTTGCCAGGCGTCGCCGTCTTATCTAGGAAATTAAAGAAATATTCTATATATGTATGTGTTGGGTTTTGTGGAAGTAGAAAGAAAAAAACTAGAGGACCTTAAGGGAAACCCTTAGTCAAGGAGCGACAATAAACTCTGTATGTCTGTCAGCCACTGGCAAGTAAGTGTCATACTCAAAAACAAGGACTTTTAAGAGTGTTTTAGTGCATCCTAATTTTCCTTAATATCTCCCACATTGATCTAAGAAGTCTCTTGGATATAAGGACTTTTATCAAAACAAAAACGTTCAGTGTCTCTGAGAGCATCATTTGAAGATAATCTATCTTTATCAGTGCCCGACACTGACTTTTTCAGATACTAGGCAATGGGCTATTAAGTCTATAAATCTAGTAGCTCAGAAAAGTATTTCATGGACAATGAAATGCTTTTCAAAAAAACATACAAGCCCATGGACTAGTTAGTCTTAATTTTCACAAGCCCAGAGTAAAGATTGATTTGCCCAGACGTGCACTAGCATTAGTGTTGAGGACTGTTTATAACAACCTTTAGTATCATTTCATCAAGCCATATGGAGATCGAAATATGATGTTCACAAAGAACAGAATAAAACTCTCTACAGTAAATCTAAACTCACAAACTGCCTGGCTGACTTTTTATCAATACAATATCTACTTTAAAAATAGCATCTACTATCTTTCAAATAACGATAAATAAAATTAGAATAGATGCTACTACGAGTAACCAAGGGGGGCCATAATGTTGATAAATATACTTAAAGAATTTACCATTATTAAAAGTGATCTAAAATTAATACGTGAAAAGCTTTGTTAGGCGTTAATTTACCACAAGTCAACATGAAGGACGCCAAAAATATGAATCATATAATAGATAAGTTTATATAAGGTTTAGATTTAGAGATCGGGAGAGAAGAAGTTGGTACATCGGAAGTTTTTACATCTTTTTACCATGTGTAAGTAAGCATAAAAATAGACTAAAATTGGTCCAAGTTATTTGTAGTTATAAAGCACTGAAAGCTTATTTTATCCTTGAACGAGATACTATTCTAAAAGAACACAGGACAGTCTTCTGAATCACAGACAGTTCAGCTATTTTTATGGCAATCTATCAAGATTTCAGACGTTTAAAAAAAAACTCATACAAACCTCGTCAGCTGAAAGTTCACTCATGGCCAGAAGAAACGTTTCGTTTTGTAAGAATATAACCTTTTGGATTGTTCAAATACCCGTAGAACCAGCTCTACGGCAATAATGAAGTATTGGATAAGCTAGAACTCAATAAATCATGTCTCCTTTTAAGTTGAAAGTATTTTTTTCAGAGCGGTTTTTGTTATAAACACAGCAATGTTGTGACCGCCATGATTTTTTCTGTTGTGTCATAGAAGTCGTTCCCGTGATGCATTGGATGCGCGTGCTACCCATGAGCCTTTGATCGATGATTCGGCGAAAAAAATGGGAAAGTGGATGAACGAAAAAATATGGAAGGGATTGGTCATTTTTATCGGACGAGAAAAAAGTGGGTGAGAAAAATGAGGAGGAACTGAATTTCTTGTCAATCACTTTACTGAAGTAAATTACTGAGAGTTGAGGGGGGAGGGGCGATTAGGGTTTTTGCACAATTTTGTGGTCTTTTTAAAATTAAGGTGATCTTAAAGATCACCAAATCCACTGCCAATCCACTCCTACGGGGAATAAGGTCTCTAAATTCACTGATAACGATAAAATAGCAGAACGTAGAGCATTTTGTTTAAAACATTGATCAAGAGTTCCTTGGCTTTGTGAACTTTTTTTGGCCATGAGTCCTTTCGCATTCATTGTTCATAACAGTTTGGTATAGTGAGCGATATAAGTAGCCTATAGTCCAGAACTGGACCCACTTTTCTCATTAACTTATTAGTTTAAATTAAAAATTAAATTAAAACAGCGCACGCACGACAAGGAATACTGAGAAACAGTCGGCAGTCTTTTCCTGCTACTCGGTTCGTCCTCGCCCTGCGTATCGATAAAAGTGGGTCCAGCTATATGGAATAAAGTAGTACTTTCTTTCATTCCTTCTTCCTTTCTTTTTCTTGAAAAAAAAAACTTTCTTCCTTTCTCTCTTTTTCTTCTTTCCTTCCCTTCATTGTTTTTTCTTCTTTTCTCTTTTACATTTTTTATTCATTTTCTCCTTCACTTTATATTTCTTTCTTTCTCTCTCCCTCCCTTCTTTCCTTCCTACATTTCTTTCCTTCTTTGTTTGTTTCTTTGTTTCTTTCTTTCTTTCTTTCTACATTTCTCTGTCTCTTCTTCTTTCTTTCTTTTTTTCTTTTTTTCTTTTTTTCTTTCTGTCTTTCTTAGCTTTCTTTCTTTCTTTCTTCTTAATTTATTCTCGTGTTGCATGTCGGGTATTCCCAAGTCACGTGCTCTCAGCGTCATCTTTCTTCACAAGACGCCATTTTGTCTCGAGTCTCGTGTTCTTCAACAAATCACTATCTTTACTTCGACTTTTTGTCCCTAAAAACTATGAGTCGTGATCGAGGGAATCGAGTTTTTGTAGGTCGACTACCACCCCGTATTGACGAGAGAGAATTAGAACGATTTTTCCGTGGTTTTGGGCGAATTCGGGACATTAACTTGAAGACTGGATTTGCTTTCGTGGTGAGTGTGCTGGAGCGATAGTCGAAAACCTCCAAAAAATCTATATTTGTTGATTATTTCTCTTAGTTTACATGCTCACGAGTGTTTTTTAAAGATTATGTACTTCCTTTGCTGTGTCCTATTTGTGTTTCTTCGTTTTTACGAGCTTAGGAACGCGTAAAACTTGCTTCTCCATTTCGTTCTTGCTTCGACTTCCACTCAACGTTTACCTATATATATATCAAACATCTTCTTTAGAAGTATTAAGAAAATTCTTTTTATTTAGGAATTTGAAGACGAACGAGATGCAGAAGATGCCGTTTATGAATTAAATCACAAAGAACTTAAAGGAGAAAGGTAATGTATTGTAATTTTTGGGTCTTTTCTTGTGTAGGAGCTCATTAAAGTTTAATTAAATTAAATTCTAATTTGCAATTTCGTGATGCATATTTAGAAATAAAAGTAAATATAATTGCAATAATTCAGCATCAATTTTTTAAATTCGCGTGGCATATGATATTGAATTTTGTGTAATTATTTGTGATTTTTTTTCTCAAGGATGAATTGAATTTCATTCATTCATTCGCCAGCTCACTCACAGGGCTGTAGCGCCCACAGAGGCCAGGGGGCCCAGTTTTCCCCAGAAAAGTAAAACAACTATAAAAAAATAGTAAAGCATAGTATATATAGTAAAACTATAGGATAAAATTTTTGTTTTTTTGTGATTACGTGTTGCAAAGTGACTTTTTGTCCCCCCCCCAGTTTTTCAAGGCTTGCTAACAACCTTGATTCACGCATTTGTGTGAAATCTAAATTATAATTAGGTACCATTGTAAACTGATGTGTGTGTTGAACTTTATCTTTTTTGTTAAAAAAAACTCTATTCACGAAAAATTGAACGTTTTGAAAAAGTGCTGGATTTGAAATTTGCAATGTTCTTTTCATTAATTTTGTTATTTTCATCATTCCAAGTTTTACGGCAATTTTCATTATTACGTGAAGTTGCTAAGTAGTTACAAGTTGCCTCATGGAATTTGTTTTTTCATGGCTATTATCAAACGTTTTTTTTTAAATATGACCGGTAAACATGTCTGTTGAAAAAAGGATTTAACCAATCAAGTTCCAAATTTGACCAGACTGGAACTGTTAACCGGCAGTTGTTTTGAGCCCTTTGATGTAAGCATTTGTCATTCATGTGCCAACCAGAGATCAATTGGCTGGTAAAACAAAGCAACTTAGAGCTTTTGTGAAAATGGTTGACATATTAACATCACAATGCTATTGTTAGTGTTATTGTTAATGCACAAGCGAGTTTGACTATAATCACTTTCATCCTATTCAGAGTAACAGTGGAACATGCTCACCCAAGTAGAGGAGGAGGAGGTGGAGGAGGAGGAGGAGGAGGAGGCGGCGGCGGTGGTGGTGGTGGTGGAGGAGGAGGAGGAGATAGAGGAGGAGGAGGAGGTTATGGAAGGAGTGAATCAAGAAGAAGTAGTTATGGGTAAGTTGAAGTAACCACATGAGTGCCACATGAGATATCCCATAGTTTGTCTTTCAAACTTTTGTGTAATTATTACTATACAAGGCATATTTTCAAATTTTATTAATACCCTAAAACAACCTGTGGGCTGATCTAAGTCAAGTGAGAGACCTAACAAACTCAACTCACATATAATGCCAAGTCCAAGAATTGATCCCAAGACCCAATAGCATACAAGGCATCCAAGTGCATTAATATTTTGTCCTGCATTTGGGGTTCCGGTGTTTGTGGCAGCAGTACTAAATTTATCATATATATTGTTTGAATTTTCAGTCGATTTACTCAACCCTACAATACACAATGGAAGGTGACTGTAGAGAATCTGTCGACAAGAGCAGGATGGCAGGTAAGATTATCAGAGTCCCAATATCAACCTAGTTACCAAGTACAAAGTAATCCAAAGACCTCTCTCGTTCTTACTACATGTACTTTACATTATGTTTCAAAAAATATTCTCAATCTTATACTTTTCTAAACACATAACCTCAATTTGCATTTTGATTGGCACTTGTCTGGCTAAATACTTCTTGTCCTTTACATTTTGATTAGTCCAATGTGGCCGGTCATCATGTCCAGTCACTGGGTACCCATTATTTGTAGCTATGCATGATTTCAAACACACATGCGCACACAAATATTTTATGATTTTCTAATAAAAAGAATTCAAAATAACTTAAACTACTTTCTGTAGGTATACTGTTGAATATCAAAAAATTCTTATAAATTATTCTTAATTTTAAAATATTTGAAAGTTCTAGTATTTAGGTTACCAAGCCCTTTGGTAAGACTTAATTTTCAGGAGGAAAAAAATAGAGAGAGAAAAAAAAGTTCAATATTAATGATGGCAAGTGCCTGCAATTTATAACCTTCGTAGATTATTTAAGCTGACTGTAAACCCTTTATATTGCTCTGTAGTATCATAGTTAAGACTTTGGTATAATGGTTTGGTTGGTACCGTGATCTCAGGAATGGGCATGCTTGCTAATCTGCTAAAGAGATTTCTGGCTAGTGCTCTTTGACTTTTCTTTGGTGCCTCAACTTGATCTGGTTTGGCCACTTGGTATCCCATTTGGTTTGTCTTGGTCACCATGTTGCTGCATGGTGTCTTCCTGGTCAATTCCCTGGGGGTTTCCCATTCCAAAACAAATAGAATAGCTATGCAAATCAAGGAATGGTGGTAGTCAGATAGGTGGTGGTCTTGTCCAGGTACAGGCTGGTTAAGTCACTCTTGCATTGTACTGTACTCCCCTGGCCAATAGAACTTTGGGCAAATTTAATGGCAAAATTTGGTAGTGGTAACAAAGTGTAACTTGGACTATTTTTTATGATGCCAGGTAAGAATAAAAGGTGTAAGTCGAGGACTTTGTATAGGGTGTTTTTGCTCCTAGGATAAATTTTAGTATTTTTTATGCATTCCAGTATAATGATTTGTGTCAAAAGTTTTGATAAATTCCTTTTTCTACACTTCTGTTTCAAACAAACCAAAAATAAAATCACATTACTCACTTGTTTATACCTGTTTTTAGCTTTCTATTTCCGACTTTTCCAAAATGCCTCAAGATTGATGATGAGCTTTATGATTTACTTCCAGGCTTGGAGTTAGTGTTTCAGGGTTATTTTTCCAAATGTTAATCTAAATAATAAAAGGTTTCAAATAACAACTGTCTCTTGTCCATTTAAGGGCCAAAACTGTACTGTCTTCTAATTCTTTTCTCGTCTTTGGCCATTACAGGATCTTAAAGACTTCATGCGTCAGGCAGGAGATGTAACCTTCACTCAGTGCCACAAGGACAGAATTGGAGAAGGGTAAGGGAATCTTGGAATGAATTATACTCTATCATATACTGAGATGTCATTTTCCCAAATCTGCTTTTTTTTAGGGTGGCTATAAGGCCGTAATACCCTTTGTCATTATCTCTGATCCTGTGATTCAAAAAATGAAAAATTTAAAATCAGTATAATAGGCCTTGATTATTAAATTCACTCAAGTGACATTGAAACAATGGCTCCAAGTGGAGGATGGCTTGATAACATAAAATGTAGGAAAAAATTAAGTCTAACTTGGCTTGGAGCCATTTTTCGTGGTCACTTGAGCAGCACACACCACCATGCTTCCTTAGTCTTCTTTTGATATGCTTTTGCATCTGTCCATAAAGAATTACTGTGATTCTCACTATTCTGCAAACTCAGACATTTCAACAGCTTGTTGTGAAATTGGTTTTTCACTGCCGTCAATCAAAACTAATCAGTCGGTACCTTTCATATCTTTGACTGGCGGCAGTGAAAAACCAAATTCCAATAGGCAACTCGCAACTACCAAGTTCGAAGATTATTGAAAATCACAGTGAGTAGTGCTATTGCTGGAAACTAGACTGTGTTTTATTGCCTTTTTTTATCTCCTTACAGTGCGGTTGACTTTGCCTCTGAGAGTGACATGAGACGTGCCATCAAGAAGTTAGATGGGTCTGAATTATTGGGTAAAAGGATTCGAATGGTAGAGGTAAGGAATACTTTGTAGTATA
The DNA here is from genome assembly GCA_964019055.1 of Anthopleura xanthogrammica. Lineage (NCBI taxonomy): Eukaryota > Metazoa > Cnidaria > Anthozoa > Actiniaria > Actiniidae > Anthopleura > Anthopleura xanthogrammica. Next base: position 3,725,439 of record OZ025224.1, on the reverse strand, counting down.
AGATGAAAATCAAGGAAAAACGTAGATTTGGAGTGCATTTTATTAATTCCTTCTTTGTTTATTTTTGTAGAATGCAAGATCTGGTAGATCATCCAGACGATCTAGATCAAGATCTAGATCTGTTTCTCCTTTCCGCAAGAGAAAGTAAGTGTTACTTCCGTCATTCATTTTAAAGTGACACCTTGAAAAGTGAAAATCTTATGTATTACAGTAGGTGTTTATTTGCAGCTTGGTAAATTTTTGAAGGTGTACATTTTTTAAACTAAATCTTATTCAGAATTTTTTTTTACTTGTTCAGCTTCGACCGCTCAAGATCCCGCTCTCCTCGTCGCTCCCTTTCACCACGCAGATCTCCATCACCAGGTGTTAGCCGTCGACGCTCGTTGTCTCCTCGCCGCGATGACTTGGGCCAGTAAACTCATGGCTGAATCATCTCATGAAAGTAATACTGTACTAGTCATTAGGGGGCAAATGTTACGAAAAAACCTTTTGGAGAGTTCTGGTTTTTATTTTATGGGACTAGCACAAGCATTCATGGATCAAAACAGCAGATCTCATGATAAAGTAGCAATTTTGCTTAGATACTGTTACTGTTCTCAAGATGCAGTCCAGCTTTCACAGTCGGTATTGTGATTTTCCGCACCTCTAGACCGTTTGTTTTTATGATCGAAATATTGGGTATCGGGACCAGAATATGTCGTCATTGTATCGGGACCAGAATATGTCGTCATTGTTATTGTTACAGTGCGAATCGAAAAACCCTGGGCACCCAGAAATATTTCTTTCGTTGACCAGTCTGAAATAACTCTCTAACTGCTAGAATGTCGACTGATTTGTAGTGAGATAAACTTCTTGTAGTTAGAAAGTCATTTCAGATTGTTCAACGAACAATAAACGATTTCTAAATTATTTCTGGGTGCCCACGGTTTTTCGATTTGCACTGTAAGTATTCGTCCTAAATATTTTTAAGGGATTGAAGCATGAAGTAAACTTATCTGTAGTGAAAGATGAAAGATGATTTTTTTTTCGTGAACCACAATAATTACAAAAATATTGGGATTCTGTCTTCAAACAGCTAATTGTTGTCCTGTATGTTTAGTGAATTAGTTTTAAGATACTCCCCTCGTTATATTACAATTTCTCATTATTAAAACCTTCAAAGATGAATTTTTTTTTCGTGAAGTATAATCATTACAATTACCTTGGGATTCTGTCTTCGAACAGCTATTTGTTGTCCTGTATGTTTAGTGAATTAGTTTTAAGAAACGATCCTCGTTAAATTACAATTTCTCATTATTAATGTCTTCTTCAAATGTTGCTCCTATTAAACTAAGTCAATTCTACATCCTTCAACACACGGTAACCATAGGGGGATTATATAGAAGAAGAAAAAAACAAAGGTGCGCGCGAAAAAACATGTTCTAGTGCATTTTTTAGGGATTTTCTTGCTCGTTCGTATTATAGAGGACATTAACTTTACTTCTCATTTAAGAAAACTATTAAACTAGATTTTTTCCCGATTTTATTTTCACCTTTTCCTTTTATCTAAATTGGGCTCCCTGTGGCCCCACCTCCTACCGTGTCCAAGTCGAGGAGAACGACTCGACTGAGTGTCGAGGGAAAAGAGGGACTGTAAAAAGTCTAGTTGTGCTTTCGTATCGCGATCTGTCCTAACGTTGCCGCAAGCGTTGCAATACGTAGAACCATTTCGGGATATTGTCCTTCGTCCTCGTAACGATTTGTTATGACAGCCAATAATGTTTGACGCCCCCAAACAGGACCGAAACCTTTATAGCTTTATTGGCGTTTTCCAGGAATTAGACTACTATAAAAGGTCATTGGAATAATGTATACATACTCGAGACATCTACCGCATCTATGAAGGATCAAGGCATTCATTCATTAGGAAAATGAGTAAGGAATGACGCAATCATTAGGATTGGACTTTGCATTCATTCATTTAAACTCGATTGCTCTCTGTCTGTCTGTCCTACCTTTTTTTTTTTTTTTTTTTCATGCATGCAACCAAGCTAAGTAAGAGCCTGATAGGCTTCCAACTCGGGCCGCGTGAATCCACATCTTAGATGTTTTTCCTGTTAAATTCTTAAAACAATACAACCACACTCCACAGCCTGAGGCGTTAATTATGACAATTTTAAGCACCCCCTCATTAGACATTCTGGATAAGGTCCTAAACTTTTAAACTTAAAAGCGTACTTGGAATTTAGAAATTTACGTCGCATGCGAGCCATACAAACTCAATACAGTCTAAATGAACTGTTCAAATTTGAAACATTTGAGTTATGAAAAACAAAAGTTTTTCGCGCCCAAAAAATGGGTCCTCGACTTCCACTACATTTCCGTTTACCGGAGCGGTGAAGTGTTTGTTAACACTACTATTGTCATTTTACCTCAATACTTCATTTGATCAAAACATGTTTTGCCATCGACAAATTAAGCGAGCCAATGAGAGCGAGGGAACTTCAATAATCTACTATACGTGAACTGATGGTAGCCTGGCTAGTTCTCACAGTTATATTAATAACTTTCTAAACATCCCGAGATCTGAGCTGAAAAAGCGTTCATTTCAGAGCTTATTTTTGCCATTTTGGGCAAACATTTTATCGTTTAGACAAACATTTTATCGTTTAGATAAACTGTAGTTCAAGAGCTTAGCAGAAATCGCGAAAAGGAAAGGAAAACCTAACAAAGTTTCCAGCTCCTGGTTTCATACAAACTGGACAAATTCAGGTAGGTTTAAAACTTGTGATATCATTCAAATGTTTCGATTATAAGTGGAATTGTTACCACTGAGCTAGCGAAAGTACACAAAATTCTTATCACCACTTGAGTTAGGTTTCGAAAAGTATCAAAGGCCAAGAAACTATAATATCCAGAAATTTTCTCCTGAAATATACATAAGATTGACCAGAGGATAAGAGTGTTACACGAACGTTACATAACGTACGTCAAGCTATTGAATTGTTCAATGCCTTTTTTTTTTTAACTTTTTTTTTTATTCTAAAAATTCGAATGGTCTAATAATTGTGCATCTTTCTTAATCCCTGCTCCTTAATTTTTTATATATAGTTTATCTTGATATTTTTGCATCTGTAATGCCATGGATTGTTGGTTCAGTGTTGGTTGCCATGGCTTCGAGATTTTGAATGATTGAAAGGGATCAGCAGGTGGTAGCTACGATAAACTTCATCCTCACCACCCCTCCCTCCCATGGTATTAATTTTCCCGTATAGGTGTACTATTTGTCTTCATTCTTGGATCATATTTCAAACGAAATGCACTTCCACAGAAATTTCCAGTATGATTTCTGTGCCCTTTCATCTTGTTAACACATATACATCCATACATGAGGAATATCTAAGGAACTCGGCAATTATATAGACCCCTTGCATGTGACGTCAAAGCAGCTCAATTTGGAGGCCAAAACAAAAGAATTTCAATCTTCTGAGAATTGGAAACCTATTGTTTTTTTCCTCAAATTTGAGCTGCATTCCGACGTGCTGCAAGGGCTCTATAGACCCCTTGCACGTGACGTCAAAGCAGCTCAATTTGGAGGCCAAAACAAAATAATTTCAATCTCCTGAGAATACTCCAGTTTCACATTCGGTTGAAACCGCTGTTTTTGAAGAACACAGACTCATTTGCACAGGCTTAGCCTCGTTTATAAGTCATCTATTCAAATACACCATTAAAAGTCCGTGGGATTGGTATTATTCAACTTGCACATTCTTTACATTACAGTTGGCTGTTGCTAATGATTTGCAAAAGTCAACCGTAATGTAAAGAATGTGTAAGTTGAACAATACCAATGTTTTGAAATCCCATCCCTTATAAACGAGGCTAAGCCTGTGCAAATGAGTCTGTGGTCTTCAAAAACAGCGGTTTCCATCGAATGTGAAACTGGTGTATTGGAAACCTATTGCATTCTAAAGTGCTGCAAGGGTCCATACAAATATATACCATTTAGCTCTTGACCTCTTACACTGTTTTTCACGTTTTAAGCCGCTTTTATCTATTACAGTGCGTCTCAGTAGCACGCACGGCATCGTCGTCTCGGCGAAGTAGCTAGGTTTTGGTAGACGTCAATCAATATCAAGGCGTTTCCATAAGATTCAAAATGACACTGGGTCCTTCCAAACTGCTTCCGGTTTAGAGCGTACGTAAGTGTGTATTGCGAAGTGTTGTAAAGTGCGATCACTTATTTATGGATTTTCTTTTACAGATAAAACAATGAGTTACCTCAAAGTAAAAAGCGGTCATCTTGATTTCAGCGGTTTAAAACTTGAAGAAAGTGACGTAGACCGAGAGGAAATCTGCAGCGAGAGACTATGCCAACTCCTGACCATGCAAAACATCATAGACAGTCTACCGCTGACACAAAACACAGTGGCTTCACAAACCAAATCATCAATTCAACCATCCATTCCCTCAAGCAAAGCCACCCGCTTTGGTATTCTTTCTAAGTCTTGGAATTTCCCCAAAATAGAGTTCGTCCCTCGACAAATTTGTCGCTCGGCTGATTTTTACGAAACGAGGTTTAGGAAACCTACCCGCTACTCTTCTGCACCAGATCTTCCTCAAATATCGAAAAGCGAGGAAGTAAAGCTTCCGTTTATTTTGAAATTCTCGAAGAAAAATTCAGCTCCGTTGAATGAGGAGTTTTTCATTCAAGGACGGAACCTTCTTACTTCGGAAAAAACAGAAGAAGAACAAGATTTGAATTCGAATCATCGTCAGGCTACGAGGCCCTCTCACCTTCGAACTCCAAAGTCAATAGTTCCTGCGCATGCGTCTCCTAAATTTGTTCACACGACGAATAATTATTTGATAAAGATGAGCAAAGACATCGACGGAGAACGAAATGATTTTGAAATGGAATTCCCTTTAACAGCCAGACAATGTTTTCCATCCACGGAGAGGCAAAGAAACTGTGAAAAAAACTCCACTGAAAAAAATACGAAGAATAGAATTCAACCAATGGAAAGGAAGCTCAATTCGAAGTTTAACAAGTATGTTCAATGTCGGTTTGGCAGGAGTCTGGGGCCAAGTAAGGAGCCTTTGAAGACATTTGCGCATGCGCATTCCTTAGATAGTGGAGACTGGGAAAAACACGGTGGGAAAGTTCAGAAGAGGAGTGGAATCGAAGCAGTTGCTATGGAAAATGTAGTGGAGAAAATTATGGGATGTCAGGAAAAGGATCATGGGAATGATCATGTGACTGGACAACAAAGAGTTGAGTTTCTGTCGTGTTCAAGTCTTGAACTAAATCCTTTGAACTCAGCCATGAGTGATTGAAAAATCAAGTGCCCGGTGTCAGTGAGCTTAAGCTATACGTGTACGTTTTCCCAATGGTGACTTTTCCCGGTTGTTTCGATTGAACAACATACAGGTACTGAACGACAGTCACACTGAACCAAGAAATTGTAAGATAACTTGTAAAATAAACCTAGTAAAGAAGAAGGTAGCTGAAACACCGTGTAAAAAAGGTGTGCAACTGTAATGATGTTTCGGTCGTCAAATTAAAATAAAAAGAATTCAGAAAATTTAAAAAATTTAAAACCATATGAAACAAATAAATAAATTTAATCGATCCCTTGCAGCGATTCTGGATCCAAATTAGATACAACAATTTATTCTTAGGTTAATTGACAGCTTCTATTCTTGTGCTGATTGCCCATTAAGGACGTGGGATACATTCTATAGTTACCACTATTTTAAGATGCGTAAATCCTTTCTTTATTATCGTCCAGTACGTTTTAGACCACGACCAAACTAATGCGTTTTCGCTTCGGTTTGAAAATGCATCATTTTTTCCGATACGTTTTGGTGCCTTGCGGTCCATGGACGCTAGATAATGCACACATTTGAAAGCTCTCTCCACAGTGGAGACATTTGAAAACGAAGTGCTATTCTGTAATGTGGACAGCGACATGAAAACGGAGACTTTTGAAAACGCTGACGTCTTTCACACCGGCACGTTTGTTTTTCACATGCGGAGATGACGCGCCAGTATAGCAATATCTCCGATCGTATCTGTGTTTTTGATCGTTTTAAGACTCCAACACACCGCGGTACATCATTGTGTGCAGCATTGCATGCAACATCACACTAAAATATAAAAATTTGCGCTTCTGTTTCATTTTTTTATGCTATTTGTATTATCCTCGTAAATTAAACGAAATAGTACTGTAATCATAATGTTGCAAGGAATGCTTTAGTGTGGACGCCATGTAAAACTCTAGAGTGGACGCCAAACTTTCGATGCGTTTTTTGGTACAGAGAAGAAAACGGAGCGTTTTGAAAATGCATTAATGTGAACTTTGGCCTTAATGACACCAAAAATAGAATCATCATTAAGAATTTATAACTAGACCATTTATTGACGTATAAAAACGTCTGGTGTCATAGAGTAAAAACATAACAGGACAAAGTGCCTGCCTAATTGTGTACGGAGTTTATATATTTCAATTTGGTATCATTTATGGGAACTGACTCCATAATATTTCATGTATAGCTTGGTCAGGTTTCTTGGTGTTGCAGGATGTATTGCATTCTTGGTCAGGTTTCTTGGTGTTGCAGGATGTATTATATGCTTGATGAGGTTTCTTGCTGTTGCAGGGTGTACTATATTCTTTAGTATTGCATTCTTGATAAGTTTTTTAATGGTAAGCTCCTTGATTCCTATTCAGTTCCATCCACATTCTTATCACCGGCGTCTTCTGGGTTTCTTCTCCTCTTACTTCGTTCCAACGCTATCCTTCTCTCTGCCAAGCTCATAGTGTCTTTGCACACCAATCTCCGATTATGCAACTCTTCTTTTCCTATCATCAGAGGCACTGACCCTCTATCTTTCCACCCTTCACCACGACTAGGAATCGTCCCGCGATTTCCATGGCAACATATAACTTTTTCCCGCCATACGGACGTACGATATATTGGAGGTAAATTGGATTTAGTTTTCTCCTCTGGTATTGGACTAGCCATTCCATCTTCTGTTGACCTTAGAGGGAAAATATGTAAAGTTTGCTCAACTTTATCATCTCTGTTATCTGTAGACGTCGAAGGTCTACTACATATCTCAGACACTGCGCATGCGTCGTTAGAAAAATCACCCCAAAGAGTTCTATCGTATTCTGTGATCCCACACGCGGAAGCGGTGTTGGCACGCGGGACCCACGTCAGAGACAAATCATCTTTCTTAAAATCTCTTGGGAATTGAAATCCATGGGTTAAGGTTGTTTCGTTTTTGAACGGTACGAGTCGCGATACTGGGACACTGAAAGTCCTCCTCTGTGGTCTGCGCTGTTCTTGTTGTTTCCTTATCGCCTCTTCTAATATTTGTTCAGGTCTTTTACTCTTTTTCGTGGTATTCCCAACTTCATGATCAGGTTGATTATCTATGGTTTGTTTTGCTGGAAGTAAACTTCCTTCTCTGGCCGTTCGTATTGCTTCGATGTAAAGTTGTTCTATCCTTTTCTCGCTGTTGCTTAAATTTCTTTTCTCTGTTCTTGTTGTTTTGGTTTTTCTTCCCATTTTATCGAGCAACTGAAATAAAAAAATAACGTTGTAGGATTTTAAGCTATGAAAATTACAAGTTGTACGAAACAATTTCTTATTCTGAAATTTGGTGTTAAACTTGATGTCGTTGTTTTTTCTTCTAAAAAAATTTTCAAACGCATTTTTCTTCTTCTGCTTCGCAGTTTATCGATGAGATGAAATTCAAAACATGTAAAATTTGCAATAGAAATTACGAGTTGTAATTACCTCTGTACTTTTCTTCTCATTTTATCCGGCAACTAGAATGCACGTGAAATAATGTTGCAAGATCAGATGTGATAAACACTTCTTTTAAATTTCTTCTTTTCGTTTTTTTAAATCTTTTTTTCTTTGTTTATTTTCTCTCTTTGTTATTTGTTTTTCCATCAATTATCAATTTTTTTTGCAAGTTTAGCGAATGATTTACAAGTTTTGATGATATTTAAATTAACCAAAGTTTCTGGAATACTTTTATCGATTGTATCCAGTTCAAATTGAAAATATACTACAGCTAGGAGCGACGACTTTTTTTTTTTTTTTTCTCTTTTTTTTTTATAATTAAAATTACCAGAAGTCCATAACTAGTTTTGGAATTACTTAAAACTAAAAATAAGTTACAGGATGCAAAAATAATCATATCAAAAATATCAAAATCTTTTAAATTCTGTTGTACGTATTTCTGTATTTCTTACCCCCTCCGTAATATAAATTGCCTGGAATTTGAAATTTCGTATATTCTTGGCTAATAAATTTTACAAGTCAGTAGTGAAAATACTTATGACTTTCACTCTCAAAATAGTTGCATTTTCTAAGTTTTTATAGCTACCTAAGTTAGCTAAATACTAGAAAGTTTTTTTTTTTTTTTGGCTAATGAAGTTAGCAAATATTCGATAAATGTTGTTATATTTGAACATGAAAAACGTCTCGAAAAAGATATAAACTATTCAGTTACTAATATGTCTGAAAAGTCAGAAAAAAGTGTGTATAAACTTACAGTAACAACGTAGTAGAGAATCCTTCGCTGTACTGAGTTCCCTCACATCTCTGCAGGGCTTCATATACGTACCTAATTACAGAAAACATCACATAACGAACGTGCTTAGACCAAAATAGTGTGCTGTGAAAATGCACACTGATAACACCTCAGGGAAATGCTTGAATTGTGAAATATTTAAGTACATTTGCAGGTGTCATCGATGTATTAATCGCTGGGTAGACTGATAGCGATTTTGCCTTGAGCTATCTTAGTTTTTATTTCTAAATATTCTTCAAATTATTCCCTAACAGTAAATGAAGAAAATTCTTTATATTCCATTTTGTCTTAGGTCAAAAAACCGTGTTATCATGCGTTACCTTACCTAATTATCAAACTAACTTATTCCACAACGTCATTAGCCAAATTATAAGCTTGGTTCTCAGAGAGAATCGGCAAGAAATATTCTTTTTCTGTCGTCTTGTTTTGATCCTAAAAACAGATATGACGTTTATAGTGGTGGTGATAGTGTTGGGTCTTCAACTCAATGTTTGTGCCAAATTGTATTGGACGATCATAAAGCTTTCAAAAGAAACTGCAAGCTGTCTATCAGAGAATAAATATATTTACTAGCAGGTGACCAATTCAACACGTAGATCAAAAATGATTTATTATTTTCTGTCGCTTTCGTTTTATTTCATTAGAAACTTCGGTAGTATTGTTCTATGTTTTACTGTTTAGGCTGATGTAGGTGAATAGTCGGTTGGTTGAGTCAAAAATAGTTTAATTAAAGAAAATAAGGAATTGGATAAGAATGTGGAGTAAAGACGAAGAACTGTATAGTGAAGAAAGGAAAAAGAAAGATAGAAAAGTATGTAAGGAGGAAGTATGGGAAAAAGAAGGAAAGAGCCGAGAATAGAAGGAAATTAAAGGAGGGATGGATAAAGGATGGGTGAAAGAAAGGATGAAAGGAATGAAGAGAAGGAAGGAAATGACGTATGGAACTGGATGGATAGAGGGAGGGAGGGGTGGATGGATATGGATGGATGGAAAGAAGGATGGAGGATGGAAGGAATGATGGGATTACGGAAACGTAGGAAAAATAAAAGGATGCATGGAAGAAAGAAAAAAAGAGCTGAAAGAAATAAAGAAAGATAGGAAAAAGAAGCAAGCAAATCTTATATTATTGATACAGTATTTATCTGATGTACATAATACTTACCCAACGAAAAACTATAAAGTACAATACATTGACAATAATGTAAAGCGCTTCATTTACTAAAGATAAACATAAAATGCACATACACGAGATTAAGGCGAGTGATGTGTTATTAATATATTGTAGAATGTTTGAACAGAAGCAAGCAAATATATCAGACAAGGCTTTTATCCATGTAGATATACGCTGTTTGTCTAATGTAGGCAGATGTCTTGCTTTATCAGGGTATTCTTTACACTTTGGCGAAGGCTAAAATGTGTGTATGTTCGCTTGCCAAACACCCTGAAGTTCTCAGATACGGGGAAAAACTAAACTAACAATTGCTTGATTTCTCTTGACTGACGTCGTTTACTGTCTCGTGCAGAATGTTAATCAGCTGAATTGAGTTTTCAATAAAATAGAATATACCAAACAACAAGCTGATCTGAAATAGTGACGTATAAATGAAGTCACTGCAAAACTGAGGTGTCATGAAGCCTGCAAAAATTGACTTATGAAAGTTTATATTTAAGGTTTTTGATAATGTGTGGTATACATTTACTATATGTATACAATTACTATATGAAAATAAAATAAAGAAATGATCATTCACGATTTGCTGGGCTGCTAAGGATGACACCTCAGATTTGCAAATTTTCTCGATTCTGATTGGCTGATATTTTTTCTCAGACCAGCTGGAATAGATTTAACTCGAGGCATTTGGGTGAACAATACGTTACAGTAAATGTATAGAAACTAACCCAAATGCATGAGTATTATTCATTCTGGCTGACAACTTGTGGTGTTAGACCATTTTGAGCACATAATGATCGAGATAATGAGATTCAAATGGATGGATGGATCAGTGGAAATTATAAGCTCTTGAGATCAACCTTTCAACCTTTCCCAGAGTCTTTACCTGCATGGTTTCGATGGGATGAAATTGTTCTCTCTGGTCACATGACCTTGACTCGTGAACGAGTTATCACGTGATAGGACCGGATATAGATCTCTTGATCACTGGAAGTTCGAAATTATTGTCATATTTCAGATCTGGAGCCGGATATAGGCTACACGAATAACATGATATTATTTTCTCATCAATGTTTTAGGGCTTATAGTTGAATTATTTAGATGTTGGCCAATTTGAATTGTTTCCAATTTTTCATTAGGAATTCCTTAACACTGTTTGCTTGTTTGTTTGTTTGTTTGTTTGTTTGTTTGCTTGTTTGTTTGTTTGTTTGTTTGTTTGTTTGTTTATTTATTTATTTATTTATTTATTTATTTATTTATTTGTTTGTTTGTTTGTTTGTTTGTTTGTTTGTTTGTTTGTTTGTCTATCTGTCTATCTGTCTGTCTGTCTGCCTGCCTGCCTGCCTGCCTGCCTGCCTGCCTGCCTGCCTGCCTGCCTGCCTGCCTGCCTGCCTGCCTGCCTGCCTGCCTGCCTGCCTGCCTGCCTGCCTGCCTGCCTGCCTGCCTGCCTGCCTGCCTGCCTGCCTGCCTGCCTGCCTGCCTGCCTGCCTGCCTGCCTGCCTGCCTGCCTGCCTGCCTGCCTGCCTGCCTGCCTGCCTGCCTGCCTGCCTGCCTGCCTGCCTGCCTGCCTGCCTGCCTGCCTGCCTGCCTGCCTGCCTGCCTGCCTGCCTGCCTGCCTGCCTGCCTGCCTGCCTGCCTGCCTGCCTGCCTGCCTGCCTGCCTGCCTGCCTGCCTGCCTGCCTGCCTGCCTGCCTGCCTGCCTGCCTGCCTGCCTGCCTGCCTGCCTGTCTGTCTGTCTGTCTAAAAAGGTCTATTCTGACTTAGCTCTTCAAAGATTTTTTATTACAGATCAAGTTAATGAACACTAATTAATGAAGGCCACTATCCTCAGCCATTCGGTTCTTAATTTTTCACTTTAATTTGCGGATAATTACTGTATTACTTCGTTAGATGAGTTCATTAGTTGTTGCTGCAAAGGCGTCCAAGGAAAGTTAATTAATTATCACTACGATTGGTTATGATATTGCTTAGCTATATATGTAATGTCTTCTAGAATATTAAATTCATTATTATGAACTGAAATAAGGTCTTTCAATTTACTTCTTCCCGGCTGTTCCTGTTCTTTATCTTTGACCTATATTTTGCCTCTGGAATCTTTTTTTTTTTTCTTTCTTCTGTGTTTTTTTCCAAGTTCTTCCCTTTTTCTTTTCTATGAATCTACAAAAAAAAATACCTTAACAGTTCTCAGTTGATCGAGCAAATTGTTTTGATTTCCATATCTTTCTTAATCCCAAATTAAACGAAAGAACTGACCAATGTTGTAGTTCATCCTAATTTTCTCATTCTCTTCTATAATTGGTCGGGGACTTCAATGCAACTGATTTCAATAGTTCTTATCAAGTTTAGTGTTATCTGCAATGGAGCCCTTAATTAAACTCTAGAGTCAGAGCCAAGCGCTACAATAACAGTGCTAATAACCACAATAACAGCCATTATTCAATGAATTTCAACACACATTGATTAAGAATTGTTGCTTAGAACAAGGATTATATCCACCGAAAAAAAAACCCCGACAAATATAAGTGCTTAATTGGTCATTCGCTCGTCTAATATTACGACGTCTCGATCAAATTTGTTCCCTTGGCAATAAATTTGGACAAATCGATAAAAAGTGATACATTTTGCATAAACTTTATCCTCCCAATTTTCAATTTATTTATCGATATCAAAGATCGTCAGTTCTTGGATGAGTTTGAGGCTGAACTAGATAAAAAGATGAGTGCTTCAGACGAGGAAAGTTCAGTTCGACTTCCAGTGATTATCCATGTTGATCCAATATGGCCGCCTCACATGAGAAAGAAACGACAGCCGGAAAGTTTTCAAGACTTGCTGAAGAGAAAGAAAGGTTTATTGATGTTCCTGGGTAAAAATCCTGTGAAGGAAGACTCGCCGTGTGATTTTAGAAATGAAGATACTCTCTTAACAGTTATGGAAAGAGTAAAACGGAGAGAAGAGCACCAAAGGAGAATCTTGAAGAAGATTCAAAATCGAGCATTAGAAAATTTAAAGACAGACTTCGAAGAATTAGAGAATAGTGACACGTTCGATGCAGATGAAAATCACTGTCATTTTCCAACACAAAGAAATTTGCACCAGTTTGACAAACGGTTAAAAATGAGGAGAAAAAATAAAAATCCGATGGAAAGCAAGTCTCTGGTGAAGATGGTGTCTGTGCGGTCAGTTCCTGAAAAGTTGGAGAGAACTGACAAAGATGCTTTACATTTGCATAAGAGGTCAAAGTTAAGGATAGGAGACGATAAAACTGAGATTAAAGTACCAGAAGCTCATTTAGAATACAAGAAAACACTGATCCATGAGAATAAAGTTTTATCAAGTCCACATCCAAGGAAAGAGAAGGTTATGCCACACAGGAGAACACCAAATGGATTCAACCAAAATCAACAACAAATAAAATACATGAATTTTAGAGGAGGAAATGGCGGTCAAGAGAATAATAAAATGAAAAAGCAATCAAAAATGAGCGGAAAAGGAAAAAATAATTATTTAACACCAAAGAAAATCGAAGAAATATTACCACAAGGACCTATTGAAGTCAGTGAAATAGAAATTCAAGCAAACAAAAAGACACTAAAACCAATGAAGAATAAAGAAAGAATACCACAAGCGGTAACTGGAGTCAATGAAATAGAAATTAAGCCAAATGAATTCACCACAAAAACTGAAAATAAGAATCCTGAAAACAGCAAAGGAATTGCTGTCATGTCACCAGATACTGCAGAAAACCCAATTGAAAAGGAAACGATATCTCAGTTGCCTAAAATAGAAAGCAGTAAAAGAATGGACAAGAAAAGACCGGTGATGGATCCCAGATTTACAAAGCTTTTGAACACACTGATTTCATCATAAGACAGTGCAGCAGTCACATATTTCTCAAATACTTGATTTAATTCCGCATAGCATCTGTGAAATAACAAGCTTGAGGACCAGAATTTATATTTTGACGCACAAACTTTAGTAGTCACACAAATAAAACTCCTCTAGAAAACTACACAGTTGCTAAGCAACTACTTCATTTATCCAAAATTGCAGTCCGGATTCATGATCATGATTCACTGTAATTAAAAGCTGGTCGTCGGTCTCTGACATATATATCTGACACGATACTTCTTATACTAACGCTTGCTGCTTATTATAACTGAGCTCGGAGTATAAGTTTGAATTAAGGCTATATCACGTGAGCAACGTCACGTGATCCCCCCCCCCCCCCCCGCCTTTTTGTGCATCTCGAAATTTAGAATGGATTTAATATTTTCAGTGAAATGGCACTGCACACGGCATTGTCACGGTACGGGATTGATGACATCCTTAGAACCAATCACAGCGCACTAGATTAATGTTTATCCAATGAACATACTCTGACACGGTGCCATCATATTCAAGGCACGCGTGCGGCGCCTCTGTACCTTCAGTTATTCATTACATGCAGGAAGCAATTTTCTCTACAACTTTTTCTCGCAACGGCATTGCATCACAAGTTGCATGGAGCATTACAGCTGGTAACTTACAGTGCATTTTGAAAAATGTTGCGAGATAAGTTGCAGCAATCGTTGTGAAAAGTAGAATTCGTTTCTACTTTTGGCAACGATTGCATCACTGTTGCACTGTGTATACCCTCTTGCAACTTGTGTCGCAACGCCGTTGAGACAAGTTGCAGAGAAAATTGCTCCATGTAATCGCGCCTATATCTAGCTACTTACATAAACGTGACATATTACTGCGAGCAAAACTAAGCTACCGTAAGCTACTGTACAATCCTTTGTAGTATCCTAGTATCATTGGCACTTCCAATCTTACTTTTAAAGACTTTGGAATATTTTACTGAATATCTCGGTTGTAAAACTGTCGCCATCATCTGCAGGTCAGAATTACTTCACTTACAGATAATGGCTTTAGAGTTACAGCCAAAATATTCAATGTTTCAAAGTCTTCTCGTTATATCATCCTTTATCAAGTCATATGCCCACAAGTACGTTTAGGTTTCTTCATGCTTAGTTTTCGATATGCATGTAGGCATCCCAGTGGGAACGAGGTCAGTTTACGAAAGCAACCCCTCTAAATTTCGATCTTCATGAGTTAGAATATGATACGGCATGTGTTCTTCAAGCACAAATCATGGAAGAAAACAGCGTTGTCCTGCTTTCTGTAGCGTTTTTCATTCCCCAGGGTTCTTTTCTCGGCCTCCTTCGTGGATGCATTGTTCGGCACAAGCTGGTTGATTAGGCGTTGAAATCGAGGATCTTTCGTTGGATTTTGGATAAGATGCTTCTCTCCTTCTTCAATCACTCCACTGCTAGAGCCACTGCTATGGGATGTACTTGGATAAACCTCGGTATCGTAGGCATCTGGGGTTTCATTTTCAGTAATCTTGCTTGCTCCAATAGTACACAATTTTGTGTTCTCGTTTTTTCCAATTTTTACTTTTGATTTCATAGATTCATTCATGCCACTGCTTGATGCATTTTCTTCACTCGGTAAAAATTTTGCTTTTCCGTTCGTTTTATTTGTGGGATTCGTCCTGAGTGAATTAACATGAACTCTTTTCTTTTCTATTGTGTTATCTTCCTTTGTTTTCCTTGGTCTTCCTTCCTGGTTTCCTTTGTAACGCAAAAACAGCACTTCGTCGTCTTCCTCTGAGGACAAGTCCTCGACATCACCATCATAGGAGTCATTCCCTAAACTTTTCAACGAGTCCATTCATTTCCCGACGCAAAATTCAAAATTTCTTTCAAGTTTTGGGAAAAAGTGTTCAGTACACAATTCTTTTTAGCGATAAGGAACAAGCATAATCACTATTGTATGCAGCTTCGTGATTTTGAAGTGGTACTGGAAGTATATTGAGTGGTAATACCGTAGTTTACATGAGAAAGGTTTATATTGACTTTGTTAGCTACGTGTAAGACTTGATTGTGTCAATAGAACTGGCTTTAGAATTCAAAATAAACATTGATTTTCAAAAAGGGAATTGAAAAAAATTGTAAAAAAATAAATAAATGAGAAAAAAAGAACACTATTTCCTGATTATGTTACAAGGAAAGTAGTTCCAAAATGAGTTAGTTGTTTTTCAGCTAGTGGGGACATCGAACCAAATTGACAACATGAATTCGGTATTCTTTTAGGGTACATATATGGAATAATCCTACAGTGACGTCATTATCCTAGCAAAACATTCCATCGAAGAAGGGTCCTGGGTTGTCATGGACACGCTTTTTGCTCTATGCATTTTGGGTATATTTAGTTCCCAGTCTCTATTCACATTTTGTTTCCCGGTAGCCCTTCTTGTCCGTTGTGATCTTCGGAACCTGGTACAACTAGTGAATCATACTTCATAATTTACCGTTCAATTCAGGATTTTCTGAATCGTAAAAACTTTCTGTATCAGCAAGATTTATTGGATCAAAAGCTTTTTTGAAAACTGGGGAAATAGGTGGGTATTTGCCCAGATGGAAGAGTCACCCATTTTTAAAACACGATACCCATGCCAATATGTGTCATCTTTCTTTTAAATGTTTATCCTCCAAGGGGAGAAAATAGCACAGCCAAGGACCTACAAGTAACTATGATCTACCCACATATGATGCAGTGTCCAGGGATCACATCTAAGAAGCTACTAAACTTGCAACTACATGTACACCAGGGGAAGAAATAGCACAGCCAAGGACCTACAACTAACTATGATCTATCCACATATGATACTGCATGTGTCCAGGGATCAAATCAATAAGAATCTGGCTACTATATATACGCCTGTGTCCACATGTAGACCGTTGAAAGGTGGCACATTTGCAGATACACCTGCCATGCAATCCAGAGGGTCTCTTGCTCCAGTGCTTCTTGGTAGCCGCGTTTGCTATCGTAATAAGCCTTCAGTTTCAAAAATCTTGGCCTTAAGCATGCACGAGATCACATGATCATGAATACCTCAGGTACCCAACTAAGTAACAAATACCACTTGTTCTCCTCAAACATGAGTCTAAAATCATGACTAAACAAAACTCTTGCTTAAAAAAATCGCGTGGGAGATTGACAGTAAATCGGCAAGATGGAAAAAGACAAAATACCCTTGTCATTGTTAGATGAGATGGACGTAAGTAAAGGTCTGCCTTTGGATAGACACCCTGTTAAAAGATTAAGTACATTCCAGGGTGCATGCGCAAGGAAATGGTACGTGTGCATTTTGGCTGGTAATAAATTGAATGAGTTAGGGAATTAGCAAATATAGTCATGTAAAATTTCATTGGTAAATACAAGAACGCTTCCTATTGGTTAAGGGATATGAGCATACGTGTCTGCCATGCACGACGCGAAGCTACAATATCAGATAATAAGTTCAGGGGGACATATTATAGCCGATAGTCACTGTTTGGAAATAAAAGACATGCCCATTTACAGAGTTTTTTTGTGAGTCAGTAGAGTTTTGTCATTTGGTATAATGTACAAGTAAAAATTTCATTTGTTTACAATTTTTTAATATAAACAAATTTAGTTTCTATGGCAACGTAAAGACCTCCTTAATCCTGCAAACAAAACCGTTTACTTAGTGTTTTATGGATTGTGTGCGACCATTATCGAATAGATCATCTGCAAACAATACTTCAAAGGATAAGTCAACAAAGGTTTTAGCGAAGTCATTATATACAGGCTATCTCGTTCTTGAATTATCAACGAGGCGTGAAGTCTTGACTCCTGGTGGTAAGTGATAGTCTGCTGGGCTCAGTGAAATTTTAGGACACCTTGCCAACGCTGTCATAAAAGGCAAGCGTAGAGTCTATATCTGATGGTTTGAATTTTACTGGTTGCAAGCTCAAGCCCACCAAACCTAGGCCTATTGGACGACTAGTTTACGAGGTACCAAGTGATGGCCCTTTGCATGTAGGCCAGTTAAAAATAATTTTACAGATTGCTCCTTTTTTCCAAGAAACATTTCTAATAAGCAATCGTATAAACTGTTCGACATACTGTTCCTAGTTTGAAAGGTTTTTAAACGTGTTTTCAAGAAGAACATTCAAGTTATTATCCACACATTTGCTGCTGAAGGAGCTAACGGTACCATCGTCGAAGAAAAAGAAAGTTGCGTAACAACTGAGCACCGCTAAGCAAGTCTTCGCACGAATCATCAAGTTTTCCAGAAAACGCTTATTTTTCTTCCTGCCCTTGACAGAACTTTGCAGGGAAAACGTGGATAGAGTTCATTGGAAAATTAACGAGAAAGTGTGGAAGCAGGCTGTAGTCAATTAAATAGAAAATCTTGACCACTCAAAGTTGGTCAACTCCTCAAATTTTTGGGATCTTACTACTGTGTTGTTGTTCCACTACTCTACATTAAAGCGCTTGGCAAAGGAGTTCGACGTTTTCAAAGTCCCGTAAGAGAATCGTTACATTACGTGGACACAAGTTTTAATACTATGAGACAGGACAAAATCAACAAACAATTGCATGACTGCAAATGTGTTGACTATGGACAAATAGACCCAAAGAAAATCGAACGGCTCAAAAAACATAGACAGAAGCAAATCTGCAATTGGAAAGAGCTCTCGGTGTTCAGAGACGATGAGATAAAGAATGACTCTGATGTAGAGCAGGATAAAGGAAACAAACCAATGTTTCCTCCTATATTTCACGTCGCCATGAAATGTGCCTCGGACTACCACACTCTGTGTGATACGGCAGATTTGAACAGCTCGTTTTCCAGAGGAAAAAAATCTTACAAAAGCCATGATGGTAGAACCAAACCAGAGGTACATAAGTCTAGACGAAGCAAAGTTGGTAGTACGTTTTCTAGTTTACCCCCTTTGTAAAAAGTATATTCCATAAAAGAAATACCTGTCATTATAAGTTGAACAAAGTTATATGATCTCCAGAGGCCAACAAACCGCTTACAAAGTTCATGATGGTAGAACCAAACCAGAGCCAAGTTGGTAGTTCGTTCTCTAATTTACCTCCCTTGTACTTGTCATCATGAGTTGAATAAAGTTCTATGGCTCCAGAGGTAAAAACAAAAACGTTCAAAGCTCATGATGGTAGATCGAACCAAACTTCAGATGTACATTAGTCTAGACAAAGCAAAGTTTGTAGTACGTTTTCTAGTTTACTTCCCTTGTAAAAATTACTTCTTAAAAGAAAAAAAAACATTCGTTTCTTTGAAAATATGAACAACTTTAATGTTATGAACTGAAGTATTTCAAGCACAGCCTTACTTCAAAGTCTATAAGATGGAAAACCTCGCTGGACTAACTTAAACTGATTTCTCTTACGTGAGATAGAATTAAGCAACAGGAGAAACACTCAAAATATAATCATTTTTATTCTAATGTTGCTGAGGAAGTACGAGAAGCTGAAACCTCGAGCCAAGTTTGAACTGCTTCTTGATGCGAAACCATGAAAACTGAGCTTTGCTGATACCTTCATGATCATTTGAATTTAAAACAAAAACTAGTAAGTCTTTATAACTGTTTTCATTTGTCCGTTGCCTTCTTGACATTACAACTTCTGTACGATTGAAACTTCCTTTTTTGCTCGTCAAGCAATCAAAAAAAATACTCATTTACATTTACAACGTGGTAAGATTAATGGAAGAATCCAAACCTGACACCAAACAAAAACGTGCCCTATGCTAGTGGGCCGAAGTTGTTCAGTTGGATAACGGCAGAACATATACAAAGTCAGAACACAGAGGTCATTATCGTAACTTCGATCATGCTGTGTAAAAAAGTTGGTGAATTTTTTAGTGTTCAAATAATCACCTCCTCTGTAAATAAAACAGATATCTTTTGTTGTACAACAACTATAAATAAGTACATTAATTTAGTTTAATTTGTTTTCTATTATTGTACTATTTTTACGAGAATGTATGTAAAAAAGTACTAACAAAGTTAATAAATTTTTTTTTAAATTTGTTCATCATTGGGTATTAGTTGAAGGTGGATGATTTGCACCATACCGTGATGGATTTGGGCTTCAACAAAGAATGATATATTGCACAACAAAATAAGAATTGTAAAGCAAAACGTAGACGATGTTAATCTCTTTATTCTCTAGGGACAAGGAGGCTTTAATGTGAGCTTGTACAAAAAATTCTTTCACGAACATTATTTTCGACTGCTCAATGATGTGCCTCTCGGACATCTAATAAAAGCCAATAAAAAATAAACTTAATTAGAAGGCTACTTCAATAGTACTTTGATCTCAACTGTCAGCTAAGGTCATATAAATACTGCACTAGTTATTTGTGTGAGGGGTAAGAAACTTTATTGGATACCTTTAGGGCATTAGCAATAATTAGTGTCTTTTCAACAACTTCTTACATAAAAAGTTAATGATAAAAAAACCTTAAGGAAGTCTGCTTCTCATGGACTACTTTGATCTCAACATTTTTAAGTGAAGTGGCATACAAATGCCGTAGTAATTGTTTGTGTGAGTGGTACGAGACTTTATTGGATACCTTAGGGCATTAGCAATAATTGTTCGTAAAGGAGCGCTGTCTATCAAAGGTATTAGGCCATTCCTTCATTTTCAATTACAGCCAAAATTCCAAGGTCTTTGATACACGCATCAAGCATTCCGCGCTACTGCTCTAAGCGCATGCTCAGGGGATTAAAAAGTGGGATAATATTTTGTAAATATGCAATTTTTTAGTATATTTGACTCAAAATTTGCTTAACGGTACGTGATCTTGGATATTTAATGAAAATTGAGTTTGACAAAAAAAAATACAACTAAAATATAACATGTTTTACAAAATATTATCTCACTTTTTAATCCCCTGAGCATGCGCTTAGAGCAGTAGCGTGGAATGCTTGATGCGTGTATTCAATGCTTTATCTAAATTTTAATGGATTGATGCTTCTAAACATCAGCACCAAATAATCAATATTTATCACTAGCAATTATTTGGATATCATTAGGTTATAATTCCTGGCCATTAAATATAGGAGAGGTGTTGGTTGGAAAGTATGGCCTCAGGGAAGAAAGTCAAGAAAGATGTGGCGGGTTTTTGTTGGTCACCGAATTAATGAGCGTTCGAATTAATTGGTTATTGTGAGTGATTACTTAAAGCGAGGTAGATTTAAGTGGATGGTTTGGGTTACTTTGCGAGCAGGCATCGTTTATTGTTTCCCTGTACAACTTGGAATGACTGTGGTGACAATTTAGAAGAACTTTATCGACCAGATATTCGACATGGAAGGAAAACAAAGTCCCACGAAGACAGACTACAGGATACGCTTGGGGGAGACTGAACAAGGCAGTGCTCCAAGCCCCAAACACGAGTACAATATGCCTTGCAATTCGCCAGAAAACATTAATTCTGAAAGTGACACTTCAAAAAAATCTGTCAAAGTTACAGAAATCAGTGGCCCTGACTCGATAAGTTCGTCAACTAAAGGGATTTCTATGGCAACATTAAGGAGCAAAAGTCGTAGCCATGGCGATGCCAGTAGAAACCTTTCGCCATCTTCGCCATCAGGCAGTCAACGTGACAAGCTTAAGCCAAGCGCTCGTAATTGCTTTGATTATAAAGAACTGCAGATGGCTTATAAAGGATTCCGTCCACAGGAAGAGAGAAACTTTTTTGCTTATTCTAGAGTGATCGGGAACCGATTCCAACCGATTGGCTTGAATCGAGTCCAACCTGTTGCATCGACAAAATATGATCCCAACATGGTAGCGGTGGTGAACATAAGTAAGCCGATGCGCCTGCAATCAAGATATTGTATAAATCCTCAACTTGAGTGTGAATAGTTGAACATTTTTGATACCCTGAAACAACCTCTGGGCTAAACTAACTCAGGGTATGGCTTACTCACAGATCGAACCCTGAAACAACCTCTGAGCTGATCTAAGTTAGGGCACGGCTAACTCACAGATCCAACTCTGAAACAACCTCTGGGCTGATCTAAGTTAGGGCACGGCTAAACAGATCGAACTCTGAAACAACCACTCTGTGCTGATCAAAGTCAGGGCACGGCTACTGAAACAGAACCCCGAATCAACCTCTGGAATGATTGAACTAAGTCAGGGTATTGGCTTACTCACAAATTGAATCCTACAATGATGAAACAACCTCTAGGCTGATCAAATTAAGACCACGTACGGCCAATTAATACATCGCATTGGAAATTAGCTACATATTCTTATTTAGTAGAATATTGCGTCTTCGACTTCTTGAGGGCTGTGCAGAATGTCTTTCAAAATTAACTCTTAAATTTTCGCAACGCAAGCGCAAGCCTCAGAAACAGTGGATTCAAAATATGCAAGATGCTTGCTTTAATTAAGGGGTTTATGATTGCTCATTGCTTAGAGTCGAAACTGCTGCAATCATCTCCAAAACGTTTCCAGAGCCTTAGAAACTTGTCCGAATGGCTGGGCAGTCCACTGAGGAGTGCAAATTCCATGGCTTGGAATTCCAGGATTAGAGAGAGTGAACCCTGCCATTTATGTCAAGCAGATAGATATATTATATTATTCCTAACTATATATTGTACATACCATTATTTTACAAAACATTGGTATACGTACAACTTACGAGCCTAAAATCAATACTATTATTCATTCATTGATAAAGCTCTAACCAGCGAAACGTCTGTATGAACCACACCAATCTTCTTATTAATGCATGAAGAAGTCTTCAATCCAATTATTATACAATTCCAAGCATGGAAACCTGCATGGAAACGATAACTTTTCCTTCAGATAGATAGATGTCCTGTTCATTTCCCAATTCGGCCACACCTTTTTGTTACTGTCCTAAAAATAGAGTAGAAGAAAGGATAGGAGAGGAGAGGAGAGGAGAGGAGAGGAGAGGAGAGGAATTCAGCATAACAATGGAAAAAAATTGTTTTAATTTCAACCAAATTATGTACATATGTATTTGCATATATGCTGATGCTTATAAGGTACACTGAATATACTATATACTGAACTTTAACTTCTCTTTTAGTACAAATATATACATTTAAAGTTTTCTCACATCAACTCCAATGTTTCGTAAAAACAGAGTTTTCTTTTCTCATCTTCATCGTGCCATCAAGGTTTATCTCCGAGTTCAATGTTGTCTTCACTTTTAACACAGTTTGATTCAATTTTAACCCATTTTGACCCAAACGTCCCGAAACACCATGCCTGTTAGGTCCAACAACTTTACGTCCGATAATTTTCTTCAACTTGTTAGAATTTTCAGCCTCCGAAACCTCTATCTTTGGCAAAAATTTAAGCTTCATACCATTTTGACTTAAATTTTGGGAATCTAAACCATCTTTTTCAAGAGGTTTTTTTGCTTTTTTTCCACTTTCCTTCTTGTCTAAACTTTGCCCATTCTCTTTCAGTTCAGGCATGAAGAATGTTGTCCCTTTATAATATGTATCTGCCTTTGGATGTAGCCGTTTCTTCTCTGGAATCGTCCCCAGAAGTGAAGAATTTAATTTTTCTGCACCAAGTAGAGAAGGAAAGCAGCTTTTTCTTAATTCAAGTCGTTTATTTAACCTTGTGACAAGAGTCTCACTTTCTGTTTCAGTAGTCATGGAAGATGTTTCCATTTTCTTGATATTTTCTTCGATAATTTTTTTGGTTGTTCGTTTGCTTTGCTCAGTGATGGCCATTAGGAATGCCTTACGATGTCGAGTTTCTAGATTTTCTAGGCGGCTGAAGTAGTCTGGTACTTCTGATTTGGTCCACGAAGCATGAAACCTTGAAGGGAAAAAGGAAAAAGAATTAAAGTTATCTCGATAAATTAGAAAGGTGGAAACACGAAGAGTTGGAGAAAACTCACTCTGACAGCAAAACCTCAATAAAAATAGAAATAATTCCCTAAATACGAATTAGAATGATCGAATGCCATGAACAGAGGTTAGAAAAACGCCAGAATCAAAAACCTAATAAAACAATGGGTCTAACGCAAATGAAGACAAAACAACAACAACAGCGCACGGTAGGAAATGTTATTGAGGCAAAACTGGCAACAACAACCAGAAAAAATAACATAAATTTAAAGAGAGAGAAAAACAAAAAACAGATAACATAACATGCTTCGTTTTTTTATATTTTTCTTGAAATTTCATTCTATTGTTATCATATATTTAATTTTTTTTTTTCACTATTTTTTATGCACAACCTTAATGTCTTAATTGCACCCATACCTTTGCGGAGAACATTGATTCGGAAACTCTCTCTTCTTTTCTCCATGATCATCATTGTCTTGTCCCGGAATTGGCAAAAGTCGAGGAAAACTCCTCTGCGTATTTTCAGTAAAAGTTTTCTTCTTTTTCTGCAGTTCGTTGTTGACTCGTCGCTCCTCACGCTTAATTATAGCAAGATCTGCTTCTAAGCTTTTCAGCAGACCATTATTCGTGTGGTGAGCATGTTTTAGTCCATGTTTATTGCAGATTTTAATTTTACTCTTCTTGGGTAAGTTTCGTATCCTCGTTAGCTCTTGATTCAATCTTTCGTTTATTCTCTGTCTCGTAGAATCAAAGTCCACGTCCATTTTTACGATATACAGTAGTTTTAAATTCTTTTAACCTTGAACATATTTGAGATTGATCAGATTGATTGGATTTAAAATCTGCCTCGTCAAAGAACCGGCGAATTTAGTATAATCGTGTGCTGCAGCTCTTCTGTGAGTTACTAAGATACAGGTCTCTCCTTAGACGACAGACAAGTCAGACAAGAACTGAGTCACGAGTCGATTAAAATTCTTACCGCGACTACATGTCTTGAATAATATGTCAACAGTTGATAAGTGTTACACATGTTAGATGTTCAAAACATCTGTGAATTCAAATGATCACAGCAAAGTCTTGTACGATATTCACAGTTTAGTCCAACCTATTTCGCCCAGTGTATCATCTTTGATCATAGAATTAGAACCGTTCCATAAAAAACGACCATTGCAAGACTTTCCGATCCAAGTTTTTAGGCAACAAAAGGCGTTTGGCTCTTGGTATTACAGCAGTGATGCTATCACGGTCTATCACGTCGTATTCTGTATTCAAACACTCTGTAACCTTCTTCTAGCTTCTGTACGTACTAACTAACGATTAGTTTTTGAAGTTCTACACCAGACACGTACATAAACGTCCCAATTAACTAGCAAGCAGGTGTTTGAGTCCCGATACAGTCAGCCAGTACCCTCACTCATGCACATTGGATGAACTAATTAATTAAGTATCCCAGCGCGTTGCTTGAACACGGTCGAAGTTGACCCAGTTGATCTGTACCAAAAACGAAACTTCATACGTAAATGAAAATTGATCTCAAAGTTTTGACCTTCTGCTAGACTCTGGCAGGGTCCCAGTTTTGAGATGTGTGCACTATATATACTTAGACTATTGTTCTTCAAGACGTCTAAATAAACAAACAAGGCAGTGTCACTCTTTATGAATTTTATTTCTTTGATCATTCATCTCATCTGTTTTATTAACTTTAGCTATTAGTACTCTACAGTCCCAGGAGAAAAGACCTTAATGGGTTTAAAATAATCAACTTGTATAATGTCTGGAGGAGGATTAGTTGACAATAAGAACGTCACTTGTTGAGCGAATATTTCGCACAGTGTGTTGACAAAAAATGGATATTCTTATTGGTTATTGTCAAATGATGATAACCATGTCAATGATCTGATGGGACCTGTCGAATCAAGTTTGTAGGTTTTCTTCTACTTCATCGGCATCGTCGTTGTCGTCGTTGTTGTCATCGTTTGTCATAATCTTCATCATCATCATCAACTGTCATCATCATCATCATCAGTCGTTTTTTTCCTTTTCTTTCTTCTTCCCATTTTCATTCACTTTTATTTTTTATTTGCATCTTTTTTCCTCCCTCATCCTCCATTTCTATCAAATTCATGCATCCTGTTCCTTCAGTCTTTCAGTCTCTCTCCTCCTCTTCCCTATTGTCTTTTTTCGGGACTAACTGAAGTACTAAACTGAGCACTGCCATTTTATTGTTTTCCTCCTCTTCCTCCTTCTCCTTCTCCTTTTCCTTCTCCTTCCCCTTCTCCGTTGCTTTCTCCTTCTTCTTCTTCTAATATTCTGTTGTCCCTCTAAAATAACTAGCACCACTCATTCAGACATCATAATACCCATGTTCTCGACCCTTCTTATATGTACTGTACAAATCTACAGTAGCTCCCAAGAGACATAATCTTTTCATATGCAAATTCCCCCTCCCTATCTTTAACACAAGAACTGATGCACTGAATCGTTTCGTAATGAGTCAGTGTTTACCTAGTGTTTACTGTTTTTATAAGTTTGAAGCAAATGGCAAAGGAATTCAATGCTGTTTTGGCACTGCAATGTCAAAGGTTGTTTGAAACACTCCGAGATTAAGTGAACTTGCTGAAAAAGTGCCACTTTGGCTTATCACATAAGGTACAAAAACGTTTGGCTATAAAAATAATTGGAAGTGCAAGATTACAAAGCAGTTTACTGAAGACTGATGTAAACAGAGCTGATAGGAAAAAGATTGGATTATTTGATGGGCAAATTCAGTTGAAGCGACGTTTAAGAACTAGTTAAGAACTAGTCAACTTACATCTGCACGGAAAAAGACATCGCATGCACGTTGTGTGAAGAAAGTACTGAACTGAGTACTACTAATACAAGGGTTAACAACAAGAAAAAAAGGCTAAATATACTTCTTTTATTGGATAAGAAGACATTTTCAACAGCTGGTGTATGTACATGGTGTAGCTGTAGACATTCTTTGAATGGTTTCCAACGAAAGAGATCATTGGTATGGTAAACAATTTGGTGAGCATATTTTGGCCACTTTAAGCAAACTCAGAAACAGAAAACGAGCTAGAAATTATCTTTGACAGGTTTTGGAGTTTCTTATAACTTTCTTGAAAACAATCGTTTGTGACAAGAGCATCACAGTATACATTGCTGGGTGAATTTACATATTTAAGATCTCTTCAAATATTTTTATACTGTAATTTGTCGAAAGAAGCTCCATCAAGTTTTGGTCAACTACTGTGCACCATGAATGTGCATCCCTCTCGACAACCTTTGATTCGTATCAGCAAAACAGGCGAAATGAGGCTCAGAAACAAAATAGGAGTTGCCATACTCAAAGACAATGCTCACGAGGAAAGGGCACTTGATTCGCAACTCGTTTTCATCAATAAAAATCAAGCAAGACAAGATAAATACCTGACTTATAGACAGATAGATTTTGCCTGCAAGCAAATTGCTGCATCAGAAGAAAGACCGAAGACTATTTCTACAGTTATGGGACGAAAAGATAGCGTATTGCCCCAGATTCGACCCATGAATTTGAATGATAGTATGAATAGAGGGAGAACTAGCACAATGACGGCAAGGAGGGGTAATTTCGACTTGGATAGGAGTGAAAGTTCTGGTGATTCTAGACCACAACGAACAGGGAAAGAATCTTGGGAAAAGGCGATGGCTTTGATAAGACTTTCTTTAGAAAATAGACAAGCTCATGATGCTCCCAGTAAACAAAACGAAACATTTTTCACACAACATATGCAGTTGGAAAACCAAAAAGGAAAAAGGAAAACGCTGAAGGGAAAGATAGGTATTAC
Source organism: Anthopleura xanthogrammica (assembly GCA_964019055.1). NCBI lineage: Eukaryota > Metazoa > Cnidaria > Anthozoa > Actiniaria > Actiniidae > Anthopleura > Anthopleura xanthogrammica. The sequence goes on along the minus strand of OZ025224.1, from coordinate 3,698,115 downwards.
AAGCAAGACGTTGCCGCCATTGCCTCAATCACGTGATAGTCAGCGCAGTCGTCATCGTCGAGGAAGGCTGTTGTCAAGGAAACCATCGCTCCCTGAAATGATCAAACTGTCTCGAGAAAAATCAATGTCAGGACTACAAGATCCGAGGTTTTTGGAACTTGAATCATGTCTTGGAGGAGGGAGGCAATCTTTTATTGGAAGGGGTAGTACAAGTGATAAGCCCAGCAAATTTAAAACTAATGATTTTAGAAAACGTAAGGTAACTTCTTTTTATTAATTAGAAAATTTTGCCGTTACTAGATCCAACTAGATGAGAAAATGAGAAAAATATTTAACATCTACAATTTGTCGAGATCTGTTTACATATCTGCAAACAACAACTTATGGGCATAAAGCAATGTGATTGGCTGAGGTCTCATTGCTACCACTGATTGTTCTCTCGCCTGATTGGCTCTAGCTTTCAGCGTACATCGACATTGCCAAAATACTAGTTATAAGATATATTTCAAAAACCTTTATTAAGATAAATTTATACACATGACACATGACATGCATAAACAAACGCGCGCGTTTTGGTGCTTAAGTTCCCGCCAAATCCACAGGAACTCCATCCAGTGTTTTTTGTATCTAATAAGTTCTATGCTGTGATTTGCTTTTGCAATTGCAAAATTCTCGTTTTGTTTGGTATTCTAAGCGTCCTAAAAGACGCGCAATCTTTGCATTGGCATTCACACATCGTCTAGAAACTATTCTAACAGAACAGAGTAGATGGATTCCAGTTCAGGGCCAATAATTTTGGTTGGATTAGCAATAACCACAGGCGCTGTTATTGGTTTAAAGAATTCTATCTATTCTGTAAAGGCCTTTTTTTTTCCTATGCACGTTCTTTTGGACGTTAAACCAAGTTAAACCAATTTCGATGCGAAGCTTGGCTGATTTTACAAAATAAGGCGTGTAAAAACTCGTTTGGCAGCAAAAGGTCTGTGCATAGAAGGATGTGAATACATTAAATGTGACCAGAGCTGCATGAACGTGAGGCTATTCTGTATCTATTGAACCAAACGGGACCCAAACGGTTAATTTCGTTCACCACTTTCACATCCCCCATAATACTTTACGTTGGGGGGTGCGGGGGGGGGGGGGGGGGGGGACAAGTGGAAAGAAAATTATTTCAAAATTCAAAACTTTTCGTGCAGATGCCGAGTATATTTGCTATTATGATTGAAAAATGCAGTATCAGTTTAATCAGAGTTAATTCCACACGCATGGGAGAATGAAGCAATTGGTGTCTGTAGACAATGTATGGACTTACCAAGACTGTACATGTCGTGACATTTACTCATAAAGCTGTCCAAATTTCTTTCTTTCTGGTTTTTGTTAATTTTGATAGATGCGTAAAAGTTTTTTGATGGTTTTTCAATTCTTATCTTCGTGGTATTAAATATAAATGATTTTGTCTCTATGCTGCCACCCAAAAACGCAAAGCATTATGGGGATGTGAAAGTGGTAAACGCAGCTCTTCAAGAAAAAGTCATTTTGACCGGCCCTTGGAGACATGACCCATGCAAGCAATAAGTTACAATTGATAACGCTAGCTGTTTGCATGACTCTTCCAGAGAGTGGCAATGAATATTTCTTGGAGACACGGCATACTTATTTAAAGGGGCCAAAGCGACTTCACAATAGACCTTTCCCGGATTCGCTTCGAAACAATGGTTTTGAGCCGAGGTTGGCCTCGATAAGTAAGAGAATCAAGTTCAGTTTTGACTTGGAATCATTGTATTATGTTCATCCAAGCGAATTCGGAAACGTTTTGTTGCTAGGTAGAATGAATACTGAATCAAAATGAATATTTTCAAGATGTCGTTTTGAGGTAAAAAAAAAAAATACCCTAGGAGCCAAAACGACTTCACCAAGGATCGATAAGATGAAAAAATCAAAAAAATATTTTCAACCGCTCAGTAGTGCTGTGTCGTGATGTTTCGCAGTCATATGATCGAAATGATACATACCTAAATGTCCTTGTTTCTGGAAGATTTTGCATATTTTAGAGTGTTTCACTTCTCAGACGTCTTCTCAAGTAGAGCCCCTCATTATACGATATCTTGCGTTTTTTATGCCCAAGTAGAGTTTCTGCTATATATTCCTTTATCATAGCATGAGCTTCTTCTCTGTCTAGGCATGGTATTTCTTCGACGATGTCTCGTATCCTCTCCTCTGCCTCCTTAGTACTAGTCGACGATTGAACAAATTCGTAAATGTCTACTAGAGGCAGATTTCCTGCCTCTATGAATCTACCATGTATGAGATATTGCAGATATTGCGGATGTTGCAGATATTGCAGATGCTGCAGATGTTGCCTCAACTTGCTTGCCCCAGTACCAAAGGGTTCTTTTGCGCCTTTTGTCGCTTGGATAGAGTCATATAAAATCTTCTTGCCCAGAGTACGTGGTTCACATTTAATGGATTTTTTAGCAATCGTTAATTCATCAGCTAATTTCAAATTTATTCCTTCAAGCTCGTCTTTCTTGATAGAGTTCAGTTCTTCTTCTAAGTTGTCCATATGATACTGTAGTCTCTTCGTGAGGTTTATGTCTCGGCCTATGCACTTCTGTGCATCTTTGCAGATCTTCTTGTCTAGGAATTCACTTCGGAAGTGCTTTGTTCCGCCAGCACCACCAGCAATTGGTCCCCTTGTTCCCGCAATAGCAGCTACAACAGCAGAAGCGATGAACGAAGCACCAGACGTTAAGAAAGATGCCACAAAACCGCCTAACGAGAGGCTGGCGCCCTCTATCGCCGCACTCGATCCGGTGTCTTTATCAGGAATGTCAACATTCGTTTGGGGTTCGTTTAACTTGTCTGCCAGCTTGGTAAGTTCTCTACGGACGTCTTGTCGGTTGCCAATCCACTCGACGTACAACTCGTACACAGTTTCGATCTTCTCTTCCAAACGTTTTAATAGTCTGCTGTCACAAGAAAGACACATGAAAAGTTCATCCAAATATTTTTCAACAAAGTCGTGTGCTTTGTCTTTATCAAGAGCTATTGCTTCCAGGTTTTCTGCCATCTCTAATACCTCTTTTTCTACTTCTGATATGTCTCTCTGGTACATATGTTCTAACGATTCAGCATATGCGCGACATAGCGGTGACAACTTTAAAGACACAAGGATATTTTCGATCTGAAAGGTTTTGTCAAATACTGACGACATGGCTGGCTTGATTTCTGACAACAAACGTTGGCTCTCGTTATTTTTTAGACATTTCACTTGATTGTTTAACTTTTCAATGCTAGACTGAACCTCAGGTAGGGCAGTTTCCTCCCCTTCGATGACTTTATCTAATGCCTTGAAGATTGCCCAAAAGATTTCTATTTTCTGCCTTCGAACTTCGTCACCTGCTGCTCCTACTGTACTCTGATCAATTACCTACGGAGACAACAAAATAAACAATAACACAAATTTACTATAAATAATACTAAATGCGAAATCACAAATCAAGCCAATCACCTTTATCGGTTATAGAAACATGCTGTAAAAGTCGAACTATTAACTTAAAGCTGTATTATACAAGGACTACCACGCTTCATTAACGAGTTGCTACGACCTTTTTAAAATGTGCCTTAATGCGAGTTTTTCTACCTTGGCATGGCAATTTTTGAAGAATCCAATCAAAACTCAGGTAAATAATTTATTTTCAAGTTTGGAGTCAGAGTGAATAATGAACTCAATATTCGAATAATAAATTCATTAATGGATCTAGGGGGGTACGATTGAGCCGTTTTGACTGTAAAAAAAGACTTTCAGATAAGACATTTTTTCCATTTCTTGCACAAGAAGTAGTAGCTCCAAATTACAACCACAGAGCGATTTTTCTTACTTTCAGCTTGCTCAGTTTCTCCACGTGATCATAAAGATTCTTTGTTACTTCACGCCTACAGTCTATCCATCTGTCCAAATATCGTTTTAAGGAATCACGTTCTTTTTCCACTTTCTGAAGGTCTATTTTAGCTATGATAAAAAAGAGTCATAAAAGTTAGCATATAATATCGGTAAGGACTACTTCTTACTATCCTAGTACTTGTGGTGTAATTATCATTTTTACGGCCAAGTGGGTGGATCGGTAGGCTAACAGCAGACCAGCAACCACAATTACTCAGATGTCATTTCATGCATAATCGCAACACTTCACTTGCAATAAGGCGCTACAGATAGTTTATAAGAATTTACACAAGGATTTACAAAAGTTCAAATCCTTATAAAATTTTCAATTTACAAAATACAGTTCTCCTGTGTTACATGTTATGAGCTGAAGTTTCGCTCTCTTACTGATATCGAGGTCGAGATGCTCTTTTCATTTCTGGTGTGCATTTTGACACAAGTGCTCGATTAAAGAGTCACTTGACCTGTTCATTCAAAAGGACTTGCTTGCATTTTGATTGGGATATTTTTTGTATTATTTTATTTTTATTTTATTTTTTGTATAAAGATATGATATAAGAATCAAGAAAACTGTTTTTGTCAATATCCAAATATCACCTTCTCTCCGCAGCATCTGACAATAAGCAATTCTGTAGTCGTTTTCATTCATCTCGACACTGAAATTGATGGCTTCACCATTTGTTGCTTTCTTCAGTTCCTCTGTCATGAATACCTTTGCAAGATCCTTCTCTAGTTTTCCTGATTTATATCTATAAATTAAAGGTATATAAAAATAATTTAATTCGATGGGCCGGAGCACTTCGTAGCATATTATATGTCCTTTTATTAAAGAATCCGCCATGAATGCATCGGTGATCATGAATCAATGGCGTGTCTGGATCTCGTATGTCACAGAAACATGCTCGCACAACGCTCTAGCTTAGTTTATACCTTATCAACAAATCCTCCATTGCCTCCAGTGATTCAGCTTGTAGTCCTATCTTGATTGATCCAATCGCAATTGTGCCAACTAATATTCCCGCCACAGGTAAGAGGGCACCTATAATCATTTTTCTCAATTCTTCGGGATCATCTTTGTATTGAAAAAATATGTACATAGTTCCTGCTACCACGGTTCCCCAAGTTGCTGTTTTTAGAATACACCGTACCGATACTTCTGTAAAAAAAATTACAAAGAACGGTGAAGTTAAAGAAGCACCTGAACGAAAACGCCCGAATTTTTGAAAGTCCGAATAATTCAAATATTTGAGGATAATATGACTCAATACACGCATCAAGAGTTCCGCGCTACTGCTCTAAGCGCATGCTCAGGGGATTAAAAAGTGGGATAAAATTTGTAAAATATGCTATATTTTAGTTGTATCTTTCTTGTCAAGTACAATTTTCACTAAATATTCAAGACCGCGTACCGTTAAGCGAATTCTGAATCAAATATACCGAAAAATTGCATATTATACAAAATATCATCCCACTTTTTAATTCCCTGAGCATGCGCATTGAGCACCAGCGTGGAATTCTTGATGCGTCTATTATGATTATGAAAACTAGATTGGCAAAAATTTTTACTTGTGAGCCACTTGCAGTTTTAAAATTGTGGATTAAATTTTGGCTTCGCCCTCGTGGCTTTCTATTAATGCTCGGACCTCTAAATCCCATAAAGCACTCGCTTTATTCTCTAACTCTTACTTAGAATATATTCATACTCACTCGACCAATCAGCAATCAGTATTTCAATGCTCTATATCCCATAGAGAAACTAGGGTCTTAAGTGGTTGGGGCCTTGGAGGTCAGGGAAAATATGAGGTTATTAATTAGTATTCTCTAAGTTAGAGATAAGTATTCTCTATATATAGAAAACTAATAAGGCCTTGAAACAAAAGAAAACAACATGCAGCATGCAACAAAACCTTGATCCACGTTTTTTTGTAATAGCTGTATTTTGGGTGCCCCATTTCGCAATTCTTACCTTTAGGGTTTTTTTCTTCGTTTATGGTTCGTATTTGTCTCGTGACTTCACTTCTTGTCGGCCTGTCGGATATCTCGGCTTCAATATAAGTAAACAAAGATTGTCTAGAATCCAAATTCTGAAAATATCTAGACTCAATGGCCAGCTCAGCCTGAGGACTTCCTAGCAAGTCGTTCATTTCAAACTCTTTGGATATGGGACTTTGAAAAAGATTATTTATCGCTGTTTCCCAGTTTTTAAGCGCCGATGATGTATTCCCTGCGTAGCTCTTTACGATCCTTAACAAAGCTCTCTCAAGTTGATCCCAGTAGTCGTCAAAATCATCGTTTGTGAGCTCCATATTTTCGGTTCCATGAGCGTACACGGTGTTCCGATAATATTTAATTCTTGCCAAATCAGCAGGTAACGTTAGGTCGGTATCAGCTGGTAAGTTATCCCATCCTAAGGCTGGTGGAGTCAGAACAACAAGTTCTCGTATGAGCGTGAAAAGCAGTGTAATATCGAACGATTCCGACTTGCCACACGTCGTCGAAGAAGGATACAAGACTTTCCATTGTGACAGATTCAGTACTCTGTTTCTCTTCAAATTCTCTAAGCGTTGTTCGACAGCTGGAGTTCTAAGAACTGTTGCCAAGTTCGCTGGGGAATGACATGAATCGAAGTACTCTCTGAGTATCCTAGTTCCGCCACAAATCAGTAATCTAGCTAGTCTCGTGAACTTATCCTTGCCTCGCGAAGCTTTAAGTGTTTCACCAGGACTAACAGCCGATGCACTTGCCATCTTCAATGCATTACCGATTAAAACAACCGAGTTTACATGATGTGTTATGAGGGATATGCAATAGAAAAAGAGAAATCCAATCTAATTAAAATGGAGGTTTCGAAGGTAGATCTTGACATCACGTGATATGTACTTGTCTGTCAATACGTTCGGTGACCCTAGTCTGAGCTCAGGTGACCCAGGCTATCCACTTGCATAACAAAATGTATGTAATAACATGGACCGTGGAGGATGAGGGGGTGGTAGGGCTATAGCTCTGCCACTTTTTCGGATCCCTTAGGTTTTGCTAAGATTTTGTAAGTAAAGCTTACACCCATTTTCAAAATTAAGTTTTCTTCATTCTCAAGTCCTAGCTCTGAAATTTTGGCTTCCGTCAATCAAAGTTAGCATGGGCCGAGTTGAAAGTTTTTCCCGCTCAACCAATCAGCGCCTATAAGCCAGTTCAAAGTTTAAGGATCGTTTTCAGTGCGCATGCGATTTTATCCCGAATTTCTTACCTTCTTTTGTTTAAACCTTCTTTTGTTTTTAATTAAACAAAAGAAGGTGAGAAATTCGGGATAAAATCGCATGCGCACTCAAAACGATTCTTAAACTTTGAACTAGCTTATAATGACCAAGGTATTTGAGAAAATGCTGTTCAATCAATACGTTTGACTTTGTTTTCAAACCTGACCTTCAACGTTATCGATTTGTTGAGTGTCATCCAAATCTAGGGAAAACTATTGGCACTTATTTCTTCTAGATCATCGTATTTGTGCGTAGCCATCTTTATAGCAACATGTGAAAATGACTGTTGAGTCGACGGAATTCAGTCTTCATCGCTCGCTATCGGAATGAATTAAGTCGGCCCGTCGTAACTTTGATTTACGCAAGCCAAGATTCCAGACAACTGGAGCTCTCAAAGTCGCGTAATTTCATTTTGAAAATGGGTGTAATATATATAGAAACCTAAAGTGCATGTTCTTTATAACTTATTGCGATTTTGAGCCGCCAATACGAGTTTATATCGGCGGCTCTCTCAATCAAATTTATAGGAGAATCGCGATACTACTCGATACTACTGTATACGCAAAATGCAATGGCGCTATCGACGTTCACAAATAAAAACTAATCTTTACAAATGAGCACCACCATCAGAAAGAGCAAACAGAAATATGGATTTTTGAAAAGCTTTATTGCTATAAGTCAAATTTGAAGTTATGAAGTTATGAAGTTATGAAGTTATGAAGTTATGAAGTTATGAAGTTATGAAGTTATGAAGTTATGAAGTTATGAAGTTATGAAGTTATGAAGTTATGAAGTTATGAAGTTATGAAGTTATGAAGTTATGAAGTTATGAAGTTATGAAGTTATGAAGTTATGAAGTTATGAAGTTATGAAGTTATGAAGTTATGAAGTTATGAAGTTATGAAGTTATGAAGTTATGAAGTTATGAAGTTATGAAGTTATGAAGTTATGAAGTTATGAAGTTATGAAGTTATGAAGTTATGAAGTTATGAAGTTATGAAGTTATGAAGTTATGAAGTTATGAAGTTATGAAGTTATGAAGTTATGAAGTTATGAAGTTATGAAGTTATGAAGTTATGAAGTTATGAAGTTATGAAGTTATGAAGTTATGAAGTTATGAAGTTATGAAGTTATGAAGTTATGAAGTTATGAAGTTATGAAGTTATGAAGTTATGAAGTTATGAAGTTATGAAGTTATGAAGTTATGAAGTTATTTGGAATCAAAAATACAGTGATTTGTATGTGTAAAGTCCTCAAGCATGTTAAGGGCTGGGTCCATTGCCTAATTAGCATAAAATCAGTATTTTCTTCTTACTCGAAAGATATTCAACATTTGAAGGTAAAACTTAACAAGATGCTTCAGTCCAATGATTTCTTAAAACGTTTATTGTCATAAAGCCATGAGGCGTGTCACGTGACCAGACACAGGTTTATTTAAGTTATCAAAAATTTGGTTGAAAATGGGCCGACCATATACTATACACACCATAGCAACCAATGTTTCATTTAGGGGATAATTTACAAAACAGGTCACGTGACCAAATCGTTAATTAGCATTTATTCAATTTTCTCCTAACTGAAATTGTAGGGACATCCGTTCTGGGCAGTTTCAAGAAGATCTCTTTAGCCTTAACAATTTGAAGGGAAAAAAGTTGAAAATTAAATGTGATAAACTCGGACAATTTTAAAATTTGTTTTTCTACCTTAAAGGTCACGTGACTTTATGAAGTCAATAATACCACGCCTAAAACGTTAAGGAACGAAATTGTACCTTTTGGTGCAAATCTCGGCCATCCATGTTCAAAAACAACTGAGATATCAAACTTTACCGGTTTCCTCTAATCCCCCAATCAGAATCGAGAAAATTTGCAAAACTGAGGTGTCATCCTAAATAGCCTGGCGGCTCGGGAAACAGAGATTTTCAAAGATACTCAATAATGAATATCATATAGTAAATGTATACAAAATATCAAAAACCTCTCCTGAAAATCTAGATTGATCTCAGATATAAACTTTTATAAGTTTTTTTGCAGGCTTCATGACACCTCAGTTTCGCAGTGACGTCATTTCTACGTCACTACTTCAGATCAGCCGGTTAACGTGCTTGAGTCAACTGAAGACTGACCAACCTCGTTCTGGTGTTTTTCCAGTGTTTTTTACTGAGTTTAATATTTCTACCTCAAACTTTCTAACATTTAGAACAAATTTCATACTACTTATACTGCACGCTTTTAGTGTTTATATTCTAGCACACATGCCAGTGAAACTAGTTAACTAAAGGTGGCAAAAAATTACACAGACATGCAGCAACTGTGACAATGTCATCAGAAATTGGCAAAACTGGCATTACATGTCACATGTAAATTTCATTCTTCCTATGGCACGCTCAACATGGATTCGAGCATTTGCGATCCTTTTCGTAGCTCTAACATTTTCTTGGGTCATTTGTTCAATACCACTGCTGGGGGGAGGAATTGTCAGGGTTGCTCCTTTCATAAGCAGATCTTCACGAAGAGGAAAACCACGGTCTGCCATAATTAAATCTCCAGGCTCTAATTTATTTAGAAACACAGACTGCCTTGTTATATGTTGATCAGAGGCTCTACCACCCCATAATTTTGACAAGAAACTGATTATTCCATTTGGAGCAATACCCACTGTTATGCTTTTTGTAATCGGACCAAGTGAGAGCTTGTGTTTCTAGGTCCCTTGGTCTCTCGATGAAGATTTCACTGCAGTCAATGGTACAGCACAATTAAGTTAGGGTATCCCCTCAGAGAACGTGGTAGCATTTACTTGATAGTACGTCAGTAGCGTAGCGAAGGTTTGCTTTTTTATACTGGATGCCTGGGAGCCCAAACCAAACCAGTTCTAATTAGAAACAGGTCTGCTAGTAATTCAGTGGGAAGACCAAGTCTCAATTTCTTTGTGGCCCTCTTTTACACCTTGTACTAACTTAATTTGCTTGGCTTCGTCTTATAAAACCTTTTAGCCTTTGTAACTATTACTTTTTACGTTCCCCTCCAATGTCGAATCTTGGCTGATTTCTTCTGTAAGTGCTTGCACAGGGAATCAAAACAGGCTTTGTTTGGTAAACCAGTCGGTACACATTAACCTTTGCACCAGTCTCTGTAAATCGGTCAGTTGCTGGTCTTCTCGTTTTATTTTGCTTTTTCATATCATTGATCATTAAATATGCCTTGTCAATTTTGTCCTATTGAGACATGCAATTTCTAAATCCTTTATCAAACAACCAATACAGTTACAGTCCTTTCTGCAGCTGCATTTGATTGTTAATGGAGGTAAGCCATAATCATGATCATTGTTATTAATAGTGGGTATACTGTTGATTCATAAGGACCTGAATTGTCTTGTTTGTGTGGCTCTTCATTTATCAATGGATCATCTGTTGTGTCATTAGACAATTTTGATTTGTTTTGGAACAAATCCTCTCGATTATGAGATAAAGCTCTCTTCCTTTTAGGTACAAAATGATAACTGGATGTCCCACCAATAGCAGCTGCCCTAATAAGCTTTATTGAAGGGCTTAACAGCTCTGATCCAATCTCTTCTAGTTTTAAGTTCAAGTTCAAGTTCAAGTTCAAGTTCAAGTTCAAGTTCAAGTTCAAGTTCAAGTTCAAGTTCAAGTTCAAGTTTATTTACACACTGTATATAATATTTACATAAATTGGTCTATTTGTTTGTATTTACAGGATATGACTTGAATAATATTTAGTAAATTATAATACAAAAATACAAATAATAACTACAGTAAGTGTGCAGTGATGGTTTAAGTAGTGTAAACTTTCGAGTAAACCACCACTACAGACAATATATATATGCTATTCAGTGGTGAGACTGAGTACTAGGCTAAACTAACTAAAATATATTAAATGGCTATTTACATACTTATAAGATCTTTTCATTTCCGCGTCAGATATAGCAGTTGGGAAAGGAAAAAGTACAAATGGCGGCTTACAATCACATTGTTCATGTTTTTATATTCCCCGGTGAACATCACACTCGTTAACTTTCCACTTCTGAAGATGATACGTACTACTACTGCAATGTGCAAAGGCAAAAATCCTCATCTAGAACGCGGAATAAATAAAGCCATTTAGCAAACAAAACAAAATTAACCAACTGCATGTTCGATCGAACGTGTCACCCAAAGTCTTGGAATCAGTACTTCCATAATCAAAAGCATTTTTAACACATAAAACTGTTTTCTCAATTAAATATGGGCGTAGACGATATCAGAAGGCCTTATTACATACCTTGGAATATGTTTCAGAGAAAAACGTCCTAAAATGTATCATTCACAGCGTCTTACAATATTTGGTTTTTCGCTTCAAATAACAAGAAACATGCGGGAAAAACTCACTCCGCTGATTAAGTTATTTCTAAGAAAACGACCAGTCCTTGGAAAGTCACGTGTGTTCTACGTACACGAGAATTAACCAATCACATTCTTTACATTCACATTAACATACTTTCTTTCTACTTATGCTGGAGTGCTTAGGAAAAACGTAGCATCCGCGTAAGTCGAGTAAAAGACTAACAACTGTAATTCACAATGTCCCAAAGAAGTCTCCAAGAGAAGATCAAAAGAGCAGAAAATTTGTGCGCTGAATGGATGGAAAATCGACAAGAAGTTCGTAGAGAACTTACCAAGTTGGCAGACAAGTTAAACGAACACCAAAAGAATGTCAACATTGCTAAAGTCACCGGATCGAGTGCGGCGATTGTGGGTACAGGCCTCGCGATAGGCGGTTTTGTAGCATCTTTCTTCACGTTTGGTGCTTCCCTCATCGTTAGTACTGTTGGGGCTGGTATTGGAGGTGCAGGGGGAGTAACTGCTGGTGGTGCTGGCATAGCGAATCATTTCCTTAGAAAAGAGATCTACGAAGATGTACAGAAGTGCATAGACCGAGACCAAGAGCTCACGAAGAAACTACAGTCTCAGATTCAGGAAATAGACCATGAAGTTGACTCCATCAAGAGAAACGGGCTTGAAAAGTTGGAATTGAAATTCTGTGATGGGGTAAACATTTTAAACGTATCATGGAATGTTGGCAAGAAGGTCGTGTATGAATCCATTCAAACAGCCAAAGTCCTCAAAGACCCAGCCAGACTTTCCTTTGCAGCAGTTGACTTGGCATCAGATACTGGCTTGAATGTCTTTCGGGCGCTTTCAACTACAGGAAGGGCTTTGCACATCGGCGGATTCGTATTGGGAGTACTCTTTTTGCCGTTGGATATCGGCACCCTCGTTACCTCTTCAAAGGAGCTGAACGATGGCAATGTCACGGAGGCAGAGAAGAAGATACGAGACATCGTTGAAGAGTTGGTGTGCCCCCAAAAATATGAAATTTCAAACATGCTCGAAGAATACGTAAAGGAAAACTTTAGTGAAGAGACTTAATGTAGGTACATCAACCGAAGGGGGAAAACATTTGGCTTTGCTTTTGCTTTTCCAAGGCATTTACCCAGGACCTTACAAGACGCGGAAGTTGTTATTTTTTTCATCTTTAATAAATGTCTGTCAGTAAAGTAGATTAATTACCAGTAGCTCATATATGAATTATTAATCGAGTGATGATATGAAGTGTTTATAGACGCTTATGCCTAACTGAGTATTTGATCCCTAAACTGATTGTCTTTTAGAAGTATATATTGTAAAAATTTAAAATTGTATTCAAAAAGTCTGTAGTATAAGGCTACTGTAGTTGTGATGTTGCATGCCGCACGAGGAGCTTTGACCGACTAAAAAGTGAAACAACTCATCATTCGTTAAGTATCTTGTGTACATAGGGGCATTTGTTTCGTACTAAGGATGACAATAAAAAAGCTGAGCGAGCATAACAGAGGATAGATGGATGGATGAATGGATGGATGAATGGAGGGATGAATGGAGGGATGGGATGGGATGGGATGGGATGGGATGGGATGGGATGGGATGGGATGGGATGGGATGGGATGGGATGGGATGGATGGATGGATGGATGAATGGATGGATGGAGGCATGGAGGGATCGATATGGATGGATGGATGGATGTAGGGATCGGATGGATGGTTGGATGGATCGATGGATGGATGGATGGATTTTTGGAAGATAACATTAACTCGAAATGTCACGTTATTCTAACTTATGCATGGCCTTTGCATTGGAAAAAAATCTGCCCCTCCCAGTTTAACATTAAGCCAACTCTTGCGCCCCGGGGTTTTTTCCCTTGACTTTTTTCCTGAACGTGTTCAGGACAATCGCAGGAGCTAGGTCATCGTATGATGGCAGTCAGACAGATCTGTGTCACTAGATAGTCATTATCTCATTAGGGAAGCACGTCGGGTGGCGTAGCGGTATCACTCGACCCGAGTTCGAGTCCCGACGGGCGGCTCGGTGCACGTGTGGTATGTGAGTAGAGTTTCTAGTTGGTTCTCTCCTGTGCTTCAAGAGTTTTTCCCCGAGACCTCCGGTTTTTCAGCTCCCTCCACAAAAATCAACTTCGATCATGGAACGAGGGCCACAGGTTTGTTAGCCACTGGCTATTAAGTGCTAACCTCGTAAAAACAAGGACATCACGTTTTTTAAAAGTTACTTTTAAGAAATTAACCAGTCACGTGTACGTGTGCCCATGATACTCGAGAATTAACCAATCAGATTCTATATCAACGTGATCTCACATATAACAATTTTTTTCGGAAAGTTATTTCACTTATATTCTAGACGGCTAAGGAAAAGCCAGCAGAGGGGAGTCGAGTGAAAGACCACTCGCTAGCTTTTACTTCACAATGTCCCAAAGAAGTCTCCAAGAGAAGATCAAAAGAGCGGAAAATTTGTGCGCTGAATGGATGGAAAATCGACAAGAAGTTCGTAGAGAACTTACCAAGTTGGCAGACAAGTTAAACGAACACCAAAAGAATGTCAACATTGCTAAAGTCACTGGATCGAGTGTGGCGATAGTAGGTACAGGCCTCTTGATAGGCGGTTTTGTAGCATCTTTCTTCACTTTTGGTGCTTCCCTCGTCGTTACTGCTGTTGGGGCTGGTATTGGAGTTGCAGGGGGAGTAACTGCTAGTGGTGCTGGCATAGCGAATCAAATTCTTAGAAAAGATATCTACGAAGATGTACAGAAGTGCATAGACCGAGACCAAGTGCTCACGAAGAAACTACAGTCTCAGATTCAGGAAATAGACCTTGAAGTTGACTCCATCAAGAGAAACGGGCTTGAAAAGTTGGAATTGACATTCTCTGATGGGGTAAACATGTTTTTCAAAGTTTGTAAGAATTCATTATTGAGTGTTGGCAAGATGGTCTTGTATGACTCCATTCAAACAGCCAAAGTCCTCAAAGATCCAGCGAGACTGACCTTTGCAGCAATTGACTTGGCATCAGATACTGGCTTGAATGTCTTTCGGGCGCTTTCAAACGCAGGAAGGGCTTTGCACATCGGCGGATTCGTAGTGGGAGTATTTTTTTTGCCGGTAGATATCTATATCCTTGTTAAATCATCAATAGAGTTAAACAAAGGTAATGTCACGGAGGTAGAAAAGAGGATACGAGACATTGTTATGGAAATGACATGCCCCGCCAACAAAGATGAAATTCCATACATGCTCGAAGAATACTTGCAGGAACTGTTTGGTAGCTAGAGAGAACTAACGTAGATTCGACCAAGGGCACTAGAACACCCGAAATATACTCATATATATATATATATATATATAAAAGTTGTTCTTTGATTATGATCCGATTACACATTAATTACATTCTTGTTGTAGATCTGCCTTCTATTATAAATTATACTTTGTTCCAAAGGTCAAAGACATAAACGACGGTAATCATACTGGCCAGTAACTGGAGGGTCTGAATTGGGGAGTCACCATATCAGTTAACAGCTAAATTTTTCGCTATTTATCAATTATCGGTTAAATATTTCGACCTTTTACAGTCATCAGTTATTAAGAAGGGGTAGATTATTGCTCTGGCTTCCTGTGGAAGAGCCCGAGGCTTCGTTTTTCTCAATGATCCGTCTCAAACCCCCGGGGGGCGGGGGGGGGGGGGGACTCCCTTATAAAAGGGGGCGGGGGTCCTCGTCGGAAATTCTAAAAAATGACCCCTAAAAGGGACCTGTATTTTGATGTGATGGGCGTGGCAGTGATGAAATTTCACCCCTAAGAGGGACCAATCATTAACGTATCATTTTGGTTCGGTTTCTCGATTTTATTTGTATGTTGATATTAGCATCAAACGCCGTCTGCTCGTATGAGTTTATGACGACGTCGTCATATACAAATCGTTTGCCTTTTTTGTAATTTATATTTTATAAAATAATACATTGTTTTTCAATTCAGTTATATCATTGGTATTTGCATGTTTTGTGATTCGATTGAAATCAGTAGTACGGAAATAGGATTAAAATAAAAATCCATCTTTGAAAAGAAGCATTGTTGTTGATCTTATACTCTAAGCGGGACCACAAAACTCGCAGCTGGTGGGCATTCTCGTCATTATCACCCTAAGCGGGACCAAAACACTGATTTCAAACCCTAAAAGGGACGACGAGGACCCCCGCCCCCTTTTATAAGGGAGTCCCCCCCGGGCTCAAACCTGCAACTTGACGCATGGCATTCACGTTTTATCGCTTTTATGTCTTTTTTAATATTTCTAATAGTTACTACCTTGTAAATACACTACACCCATTATCGAGCATTTCACAGAGCTTTCCTGAGGCATCGGGTCCCTAAAATCTTTGTTTGGGTTCCCTGTGCTTTTTTTTGTGAAAAGAGGAAAAAGAATAATAAAAATGAAATAAAATTAAAAAAATAAGTAAATATTTTTGATATTATTATTTTCGAAATAAGAAGTCTTACATACAAATGTCAAAAGAATTATTTACCCTGCTAAAAAGGCCTGTAGTTTATTCGAGCTCAAAAAATGCCCTCATACGCTAATAACACTATTTCAAATTTCAATTTATTTTAACCAGCTAAGTTTTTCCACCACGTGCTCAAAAATTAAAATGTCATTCTTCTGAAAGAACCGAAGAATAGGAAACGCCTGATCTTTTGTATTGGTTTGAGATAATCGTAATGATCTCTGGCTGACAGCTGTTAATAATCATTTTCAATCGTCATTGGTCAATTGTGGTCTAACTCGATTATCCATTGGTGGATCAAAATAATCTCTAATCACATGCTCATAACATCGAATGGTCGCCATATTTGACGCTAACAAAAGTGAGTATTAGAGATTGTGTTGGGCGCTATTGGAGTTCTGTGTAAAAAGTCTTTGAAAATGGAAGAAAATTTCGACGGTATGGTGCGATTTAAGTGCTATGTCCACCACCCCCTAATCAACGAAGATGGTACTGAAGCTCAAAATGTTATCCGTGGCAGCGGCATCGATCTTCTCCCAAACATCCCTTTGTCCTCAATCGCAGCAGATGTACTGAGCGACATGTTCCAGAAAGGAGAAATCGAGGGAAAAATCATCCTAAAAGCTGACAATGCGAAAGGTAAATAAGATAGGATCGATTCACTGAGATTTTTAGGTCAAATCTCCATGCTTTTACAGTAATACTACGTTGATTAGGTAGTGAGAATCTATACGAGATCTGTATTCGATAGTATTAGAATCGCCGCGCGCGATTATTGATATCAAAAAATCCTTACTGAATCTGTTCGTTGTTTAAAGATAGTGCAACGGAAATCACACTTAGCTCATTTTTATTTAGTTCCTAATGAAATAACGCTTCTTTATCTTTCAAAAGAAGGATTTTTTCGGACGTTAAAAAGTTGGGAAATCGACAAGAATCGTTATAATCACAACAAAGAACTCATTCAACATGGCCACCGTCCGATGAATGGCTTTGACATTTGCAAATTAGAAAATCTACATGTGTTCCTAGATAGAGATAAATACCTATTTATTTTGGCTTTCCCCCCTTTTCGTATAACTGTGATTTGATTTAAACGAAACTTGGCTTAAGTAACCTTAAATAACTTTCAAAAAACATTAAAAATAAGCTAAATATAAGCTTAACTTTGAACAGGTTAATATTCGGCTAGGATTTTTTTTGGATTGAGAAACTCGTGGTTTGAAAATACAATTTTATTAAGATATGCATTATGGATTTGCTTTTACGTTTTCTTTGTGAAAATAATATAAGAACCAAGCTTGATTCATGTCACTACTAGGATCAAAATTATAGATTTATAGGATAATAAACTTTAATGACTTCATTTAGAATTTTTGGCAGGGGGAGGGGGTTTTGTTATTATAGTCTGTTGTCACATTTTGAGCAAGTACATTTAGATTTTATTAAAGTTTATTGAAAACTTGTTGTCAAATAAGAATAATCCCTGAATGTAATATGTTCTATTATATGGTAGTGTATGTGCACATGGCGCCAGATATATATTATATATATAATATATGTATATATACACACCCCATTTCACCTTTGTGGTTATGGGTTCAATCTACAGACTATCATCATACGTAGGTTGAGCAGCATCTTGGTTCTTGTCTGTATTTTAAGGGTTTTTCCCTGTGTTTTTTTATCTGCAAATATTTCAACTTCTAAATTCAAATTTGATCATCCAGTAAGGCAAACCACAGAGCATTAAGTGTACGTTACCCGCACGAAACAAGGTGGATTTTAATGGCTCTGGAAAATATCCAAATAAAAGGAAAGTAGCACACTGTATGGAGCTAACAGAAGATGTTAAAAAGTATCATTATATATGCAAATATGGGAAATTTCATGACAAATCCTGAAAAGGAAGTTTTAGCTTGTTTTATTTAGAATACATACATACTTGAAAAGAGCTTTGTAAGAAGGATTATGAGCTGCAGGGAGGCTCTAATGGTCTGCTTTTCATAAGTAAGTTAGTTACATTTCAGTAGTGAATTTGGAAAAAAATTCCATAGAAGCCCTATGTAAAGGCCCTTATGATAACTTCAGTGCTAATTGAGCTAACTACCATTGAATGGCTATAGCATCTTATGATTTCAATGAAAATCATTAATTGTTAAATGATCACCAGGGTGTGGGTGCTTAGTGACTTTCATGCATATCTCATAAGTATTTTTGTATATAAAGCAATTCAAAGTTGATCAATTTTCAAATTCTGTAGCTTATAATTATTATATTTTATATGGTATGTAGGCAGTTATCGGTGAAAGCAGCTGGCTTTAAAATAACCCAGTTCTAATACCTTATTGGCTTTTGGGGAATCATACAAATTGGTGCCGCAACAAAATAAGGTTTTGGAGGATGTCAATCAAAGTGTTTCCATGACAAAATAAAGAATTAAGAGAAAAATATCATATGCCCTTGGCAGGACTCGAACCCATGGTTTCGGTATACTAGTCCGACGTGTTAACCACTACACTACAAGGACCAACCACGCTGGTTACGCAGCCAGGCAATGTTGTATATGTGGCAACTGTGGGGGTCCAGGGCGATATTAATCTCATGGGTAAGCTGAACACCGTAAATATTTACTTGTAGTGTAGTGGTTAACACGTTGGACTAGTATACCGAAACCCTGGGTTCGAGTCCTGCCAAGGGCATATGATATTTTTCTCTTAATTCTTTATTCTATTATTCACACTGAATGCATTTCATTTCACTAGTGTTTCCATGACATATCAGAAAACAGAAAGTTTCAAGTGTACATGCCAATGTAATTTCATGGAAAAGCTTCGATCAACATGCACCAAAACCTGCTTAATTGTCACAATGACAATTTTGAGCATGCTATTGTGGACAGACATAACTCCTGAATCTCTGAAATATTTTGTCGGGCAGGGAGTGGTTTTAGGGTGTGGTTATAGGGAGGGGTAAGGGATTTAAAAATTGTATGTCTTTCTACTGGTCAGGAATAAATCATGAGCACTCATTAAACTCATAAATTGACTTTTCTCCTAGTCTTTATTCAAATCCGAGATAACTGGAAACCTCATTCCTTGCTGGATTTTACTACTGAAGGTGATCTTGATGTCAGTTTGCTGGACGCCTTTGGTGAAGTGTTGCAACTTCCACACTCTCAGATGAGTATCCACGTCCACCTTTGCCATGAGTAAGTACACATTATATTACATGCTTAAAATATTGGATTGCTGGTAGTCTGAGTAGAGATTTTAAAAGCAAGACTCCAAGCTCAGGGCTTGAAAAAAGGTTGGTTAGTCGACAGTAATGATGACCAGCCAAATTAGTTTTAGCTTGGTTCTATCTTGTTTCTGACTCAATGTTACTGTTCAAAATGACTGTCCAGGCAAAGATTTGGCCAGAAAAGTAGCAATTCTGGCCAGACATTGTCAAATAACCATCTGTTATTTCAAGCCTTGCAATTCTAAGCTAGAAAGTGGGGTGTTTCCTGGTAGCATATATAGGGAGGATTGAAAAATTGAAAAAGTAGGGGGGGGGGGGAGATGGGCATGGTAGATAGTGCATGCATGTTGGTTGGTTAGTTTGATTATTATGCTTTTACATGTTTTTAATCTATCTTGAAAATAACTTAAAATTTTGGAGGTGGGGTAGGGTGGGGGAGTTGTATCCCTCTCTACTCTAAGCCTACTTTGGAGTATAGACCATTTTCACTTCATGTCAGAGCGGCCATAAAGTGGCCTAGACAATACATTTTCTATCCTTGAGGAATTGAACTCTATTTTGATGCAAAAACTATTCTAAAGTTTGGTACACCAATATGGCCGCCTTGTCACATGAGAAAAAACAATCAATACTTTATGTGAAGCCTTTTGTGAATGGAGTAAGAGCTTCAAATATAAAACTTTATTTTACTCATGCATTTTTAATTTTTGTATTATTCTAACAGGAGAGACTGGAGTGAAGACAAAGTTAGGAACACGATTAAAAAATTATTGGAACATTACAGCCAAACACACTTAGAAAGAATGCAGTGTCCTTTCTCACAGGTAATGTTATATCTAGTTATTAAGTGCACCTAAACCCTGATATGATACTTTCAGTATTGATGGCGAATTAAGTTGAATGGTGAAATATTTCTTCATGTGAGTGTTGCGTCTTTAAGTTATGAAGGTTCATATTATATTAATATATTGGAAGTATAAACCTTTATAACTTAAAGACACAACACTCAAATAAAGAAATATTTCTCCATTCAACTATTCACTGCATGTAGAATCAATACTGAAAGTATCGTATCAGGGTTTAGGTGCACTTTAATCTGTCTAATTCATGGTTACGACTGCCCTTATAGTTACCCTGCATTGCTATATATGTCCCACAAGCTCAACAAATTAGCTAGAATATTTAAGAATTTAAAACTCTGATCAGGAAAATTTGATAATGATTTGTTTTCATAGAGCTCTGTTATCATGGCAGCATACAAATGATATATTCTTTTGTTTTAAGAATCATTCAAGTGAGGCTATCGGGTTGCTACGATGCTTGTTGTCTCGTAATCCTTGTAGTACTAATTAACAGATACTGTGTAGTTGTTTGTGGGGCAATATTGTATTTGCACTGGGATAACTGATGCAACAGTGACTGGTTTGCCATTTGTCTGAGAGTCGGAACCATGAATATTATAATTGTAATTCATGGTTCCAAGCATATTATGTGGAATAATTTATCTGTAAGTTAATTATATTCTACACAAGAGGCATGTGGGCATAAAGCATGGATGGTGAGCACTGCTAGCATTTTGTTTAATTCAGTACTCCACTGTTTTCCCTGGTTTTCATTCCTTAAACTCAACACATCTTGTGAGTAGAGCTGTACTTTGTTGTTTCCCTCTTTGGTTTCGAGAGTTTTCCTAAGTTTGCTGGCTTTCCTTCTGCCATAAGAGTAAAGATACTTTCTTCTAAGTTTCCCATAATCAACCTATGCTCTTCTAGTGCCCAAGGCATGCAATAGACCATTTCACGGTTGCCGTCGCTCAACCTCAGCCTTGATTGCGTGTAATTTAATTATTCTTTAGAATTTTACTAAAGCCCGTGGAAGTTTGTAAGTGTTTCAATAGATATTTTTGAAAGCGCTCCTGCATCTCAAAAATGGTCTATTTTGATAATTTGTACATTCCTTAAATAACCGTGAGCTGTAGTCAAATTCTAAAAAATATATTACACACTATCGAGTCTGAGGTTGAGCGACGACAACAGTGAAATGGTCTATTATATATGAATACCGAATGAATATATTCCCTTCACAGGCATATAGGGCATACATGTATAAAATTAATAATTCTAATACTTTATTTTTGTAGGGCATGCTTTCACAGATTTCTCGTGATCAGTACCCATGTCGCCTCTCCAATGATAAAATCAAACACTTTGGTGCATGGTATGAACGCTCTAATCTCGCCGATGAAGATGATCCAGACTCATTAACACCTAAAAAACCTGAAATATCTACGCAAAGGGGTAAAAAGATCGTCTTTAACCCCGCACATGAAATTCCAATGCTTCGATCCTGGTATGAAAGCGATCCTAAACCAAACATGAGTGACCTCGAAAGATACACAGATATTCTAAACAACTCAGAGTTTCGGAAAACACGTGAAGCTGTCAGTCTGCGACATGTTAATACTTGGTTTAAAAATGAAAGAGCTCGCTGGAGAAGAGAAGGCTTGATGGAAGATTTAGCAAGACCATCTATGGCTGTAAGCACAAGCTAAAATCACAAGACACTAAAGAAGTAACTCTATATTTAATATAAAAGATGTACACATGTATATGTTTTGAAAAATGAAAATATTTTTATTTTAATTAATTATTTACTATTAGGGAATAGATTTTGTTAGTGTTGGGAACTGAAATATATGGCGAATCTGTTGATGATTGTAAACAAGTATAATTACGAAGGGAGACGCAGGGCTAGATAAATAAATGTATATTTTATTTTTTTGCTACCCACCCTCACCAAAACAAAAACCGGACAGTAGTTATTTAGAGTTATAGTTTTTATAATTTGACTTTATTGATAGATATTCAAGTACTTGTAGGCCAGGCAGAGCAGAAAAATGTCTGGCTGCTACTTTAATGACCTTATTACTCATTTACTTAACTGGCAGTGATACTGCAAAAGTATAAAGGTTTTTGGTACTGTTGCTCCAAACTTATGACAAAAATCCAAAATTTCTTTCACCTTGAATCAATTGGCACTGAATTTCATAAAAGTCAGGGCACACTTAATTTGGAGCCTCGATCACTGTTGTGTGACCCCCACCATAGTTTTATCTTCTTAGTACTTTGTTAAAATACTTTTTAGTTTAGTTTGTTGTAATTTTAAGTTCAGTTATCAAAGATTAAAGTTATTAAATAATAAATTCATGTGGGACTCCTGTGGATATGACAGGAAAATGGAACTAACATTGTCCCCTATGATCAACTCCTCAATACACCACTGTGAAAGATTAACCTCATAATCCATGTGAGATAGAAGGATGGACACAGATATACCTGTACAGACAGATGATCAAGCATGTATGTTCTTCTTAGGTATCATGATTAAGACAGACTGTAAAGTATAATGTATTGATAAATGGCCTTTTATAGAAAATATAGAAAATTGTACGTAGAATATATCATATATGTGAATAATTTATTAATTAGGTTAATAATATTAGTTATTCAAATAGAAACACTTGCTGTATACTGTATATTTAAATTGATATAATTCCAACAAATAAATTTATAACAAAATTAGGCATTCCTTTAATTATTGGAGAGGTGGGGGGCACAAGTGAGTTGAAATTCCAGTTTCCACATTAGTTTAAACATTATTTCTGACTGGAGAAGTGATATTATTATACATTTTACTCACTTTCTTGCTTCTGATTGGCAGAGAACCCTCAGCTAATCCCTGATACCGTGTGAACTCAACATGATAAATGTATCATCTGTAGGTTATCATGTCGAGTTTACTCAAGGTCACAATGAAAATGGAATAAGTTGGCTATTTTTTCGAAAGCAGAATTGAATCTTTATTCTTAGTTTATGAAATGTATAATAAAACAATTATTGAATTTGGTTTTTCACAGGATATCTTAAATATCAAGACCTCGGCCATTTTATCTCTCTCAGCCTATGGATTCGGCAGATAACTGGCCTTGGTCTTGATAATTTACGATATCATGCTCAACCTCATCCAATAATAGTTATTGGATGAGGTTGAGCATGATATCGTAAATTATCAAGACCAAGGCGTGTTAATTATTGTTTAATATTTGAGAAATTCCATATTCTTCAGGGACTGTGAAGAAAGGGGACTAGCTTAGCACCCCCATCCAGCTGATCTGAGAAAAAATATTAACCATGCAATCAGAATCGAGAAAATTTGCAAAACTGAGGTGCCATCCTTAATAGCCCAGTGACTTGTGGTTATTTCTATATTTTACTTTCCCCACTCAATGATCAGCTGGATGATATATTTTAGCCAAAAATGATTGAGTTGAATTGCCTAAAGCTTTAACATGAGTTTAATGCAATAAATATGGTGCAATGTTGCAATTGCCTCTCAAAACTGCAGCAGTGAAAATCTCATTTCCGAGAGCCACAACTTTAAAATTTTTAGGGGGCGGGGCTTTTCTTCAGACCCATATTGCCCCCCCCCCCCCTCACTCAGAACTATGCTCCATGGTCCCTATTCTGAGGGCTATCTACTTGGTAATTATGGAAATTGAAGCTCTCAACCTTAATTTCTGTTGATTTGAGATATCATTTTCTACTATTTCTTTGCCTTTAATGGGTTAAGGGTTTCCAATGTCATTGGCATGAGGTACCCATTATCAGCCACCGGCCCCTTTAAAAAATACTATGTATCCCTCTGTCTTTGCAATTTGATTCTCTTAGTAATTCTTGCAAACCATCATTGGTAATTTGAGAGACAAACTGCTTCTTATAGCTTAATGCTAGGGCCTATAACTCCCTTGGGGGATTGGGAAAGAGAAAAATTGACAGCTGGTCGGGGGAGGGCTTAGTTTTGGGGGTTGAGGGGAGGGGGGGCTTTTGCATATAATTTTTACAAGTGTTAGTATTGCAAATGAGATAGGAGACCGAAAATCATAAAAGTCTATCAAGTGTTCCAATATCCCCCACCCCCACCCCCACCCCCCTTCCTCAAGGCAGCCTATGAAAATTAACGGTCCCGAAGGGCTCTGAGCCAATAAGTTGCCGCTACGGGACGTCCCGCGTCTCACCCTGGTGACGTCATACCGTTGTGTATATACAGACGTAGATAATTTCAATGAATGCCCTTTGACATTGAAAGTAATACTGATTACGGTACAAATAATCCTAAAGAATTTAAAAAATTCTATTTAGAAATGTGAGAAGGAAGGTAGTCTAGCGAAAAACGTGTATTTTTGGAAGAAATTAGCGGGTGGTCAGGTTTTTTCTGTCACCTTGTCACTTCACCAAAACGACAAGCGATCAGGTTCCGCGTCTTGAGTTTTGTACTCAGTCCAAGGACACCGCGGAAATACGTTTCGTGACGTCATTTTTTTGGTCAGCGGATTCATCATTTTCGCTCGATTCGGCTTGAGTCGGCCATTTTAGAATTGCATGTCGAATTTTGTAGTTTCAACTTAATTTACTTGGTAGAATGAAAGCTATTCTGAAAGAAATTTATTGTCCAACCGAAAGGAACTATATTGGTATTATTTTACATAAAGATTTACTAGCTTCATACTCAAAATGCGTGATTTCTTGAAGACTTTTCACGGAGCCGACTGTTTTGTTCCCCGGGCAGTTGTTGAGGTGAGTTCAATACTATTACAGTATGTGTCTTACAAGTCTACTTGCTGCACGATTTCTAAAACTTTTAGCATGAACAGTTTGCAGTATAAACGAGATACATTTTTTTCTGAAACCAGTGATTGATATAGACTTTATTTACAAGCAAACATTGATTTCCGTAATATAATAAATATGCGCCATACCTAATAAATATTATGTACATTTGATAATTGTTTTCATCAGTAAAATGTTTCTTATTCTGGATCTTTATATACATATATACAGTTTGTATTTTTTTTTAATGAGAATGATTACACTTAAACCACGAAAAGTTACAAACACGAAAAGCGTTTAATATTGCTTAGAATCTATCTTTTTAGTGTTTGATTAATTGGTGCAAACTTTCTACTGGAATATAGAAAATAATTTATAACTCATGGAGGTTATGAGTGCTATTTGATTTTGTTACAAATTCTTTCATTTTTTGTGTTCTATTTACAACATAATCTTTGAATAGTTTAGAATCGAAATAATCATAATTTTTTGTGTTTTCCCCAGGTTTCAATGGTGTGCTGTCATCATCATCAGGATCATCATCGTTGTTATCTTCATCATTATCACTATCATCATCACTGCCATCATCTTTCATCAGGCGCTGGTTCCACACTTGTGATAGCTTCTTAATATCTTTGATGAGGTTAGGGAGACATACAGTACAACCATTATTATCCATGCACACGTAGTGGAATGTATGTCCACATGTCAGCCGTTTAATCTCAGATTTGGATGGTGATTGACATATTGGGGAATCACAGTCGAGGAGGGGGTTTGGTTCAAATCCTGGCCATTTGTACCCAAGAGGGAGGCTCTTTGTAGTGAAGTTCTTTTCAAAACTTGCCAAGCTGTATGAAGCTTTACCATATGGTTTCCCAGCACGGTTTAATGGTCTTGGTAACTTAACAGACTGGCCAAGGTTTGACGCCACTCGCTCAAACATTTCAAGAACGCTTTCAGCTGCTAGACCTGAAAAAACAATTTGTTAAAATATGCAATTGATATAAAGAAAACAAGTGTTTTATTACCAGTTAAAAGAAGCAAATTCTGGTCGCTGATACCACGTCTATATCCGTTAACATAATCTTGTTCAAAGAAGTTGTCATCCAAGTTTGACCTTGCCAATAGACGAGCAGTTTCCTGAATCTTAGGTGCTTTGTCGTTTTTGTTGATTCTACTTCTGATCTTGGAGTGGAATATTTCTACTTTCTTCTCAGTGAGGACTGGGCATAAATGCTGCTTCGAGTTGAAGTAACTAGGAAAGGTCTCCCTTTGGTAATTGGTGTCACTTATCCAGGACAGCGAGGCTTTGTTGTAGTGATGTCTGTCCATGCCTATAAACATGAGTGATAGACGCTTCATTGCTAATTCGAGTTGCTGGAAATTTCCTCCTCTCACAACCACAGGGTAGTGCATAAAGGTTAGTGGCACTAATTCATCAAAGAGGTGGTACAGACAGGCAAACTCAACATCTTTGCATTGGCCAAATGCAGCTATAACATTATCTCGAACCTGGAGCCACCCTGCAAATGCCAGTGTAATACACAAGGTCACTTTGTCTGGCTTTGGCTTTTGAGGCAACACTTTGCGTAGGCCAAACACTGCCTTATACATCTCGCTGAAGACAGTATGGTATCTTATAACTACATTTTCAGTGCCATTTAAATAGACATGAAACTGTCCTAGTTCTGGAATCAAAGAATCTGCTTCAAGGTCATGGCAAACAATTTTTTTATGGAAATACCACGTTGGCCAATCACCAGCAACTGGTAGAACATTGATTTCCAAGAATCTGGACAGTGAGGGTAGAGCTTGAAATATGTATTGGTGAGTTTCTTTGTAGTTTTGCTTGCTATGTAGATCTTGCTCAATTTCATCAATTAGTACAGTGGATTTTAGTGTCTGTAACTCTTGATCCATTACTTCTCTCTCATATACTCTGAAAATAGATCAGAACATAAACATTTGGATAAGATAAGAATAACTATTTTTCTTGATAATATTTTACAATTATATTTCACTTTGTTTGCTATCATTACATGATTACTACAGTGCGTTTAAAACAACTGAGGCCACTTTTAACAAATTTTCCACAATTTTTTTATTAACTTTGTGACAATTTGAGTGCAACAAAATTGTAGTTCACTATTATAAATTATCTCTTATTAATTTAAACTCATGCACACTCAAGTTTTTGGTTAATTGAATACTTATAATTAAACAAAAAATTATAAAATTGTAATTGGAAATTTTTTGCTAGGGTGGCCTCTGTTTGTGTAGGGATGCACAGAAAAATCTTATTACAACATTCAATTGATAATTGTTTTCAAGGCACACGCTACTAAGGATTTAATAACATGTAGAGATTATGCTGATACCTTATCTCTTTTAATGATGTTTGAAGTATACGTGGGTTCATATTCCTGTAGTGGGCAGGTGCATTCTCTAAAAATGAATATACACAGTACTGGTACCAAAAGTTAGAAATTTCTTGAATGACAGCATCACTGCATATGCCACCTTTGCATACTTGTGGCTCCCTTCCATTCGCTGTAATTATTACTTCTCTATGGTTATTAGCTTGGCGTTCTACCGGTTCTTCATTTTGTATATCAATTAGTAGAGTAGCCATGTGTACGGCATTTGAGAGTTGTCTCCCTTGAGGTGTTTGTATAGTGTTGATGTTATGAAAATCATCTATCATCAGTATAAGAAAAGATCCCTTGAACAAAAAGTATGGTAGATGAGTAAAGATATATCTGTACAATTTAACAGTTTTAATAATTGTAGTATTTGACTGGAAATGTAGGGAAAAATTCATTAACATAGAAAATACAAAACAAACAAACTGTGAGTTACTACAAACACTAAAAGTGTGTACAACTTTGCGATTTCTACTGCTAAATGTAGTGATATTAAATTAGGCAATACAAAAACAATAAAATATCATAATTTAGATCCATTTGTACTAATTCATTGCAATAAATGTTCTAACATTAGTGTTTGTACTCAGTATAATTTAGTGACAAAAAAGTGCCTACCTTTTTCACCATGAGTTGTTTAAACCTGTCTTCAACATTTTTGGTGTGACTGAGTGATATTTCATGTTTTTTCTTTGTTGTTGTCTTAGGGTTCCTTGCAAAGCCAAGTGTCATCCCTGCTGACATTCCTGTAGATGTGAGACCATGAAGATCCAAGAATATTGAACTTTCATCCTGAAAATTTCCATGTCTTTGGTTTCTGTTGCATAATAAGTAATAAATCATGACTATATTATAACTTAGTTGACTTGAGCAAAATGTTATCAACATAATTATTACTAAACAATACCTGAAGTATAGTAAGTGCCATATTATTGATGTTATTCTCTTTTCTTGCATGGCAATTTTTTTGGATCCTTGCCTTTCATTGGAAATGCTTTTGAGTAAGGTATGGTAAAGAGTTGGGGCATGGTGCTGGACAAAAGACTTCATGTTGTCATGACTGACCAAAGATTGTCTATCTTGATGCTTATCTATTAAGCTACTAAGTTTCATCAAGTTGTTTTCAAAGCTGGGCTCTGAAAAATATAATTTTGTGTTGATTTATTAATATTTCAATTAATATTGTCCAGCCGGTGGTTGATCTGAGACAAATAGCAATTTTGGGAGCTCGTTAAACTGCAAATGCACTATTATAATCACACTTGATTATTAATGTTTACACCTGAAATACTAATGTATTTGAAATTTAATGAACTCTCACAATTCCTATCGGTCTCAGATCAACCATTCCAGATGGACAACTTTAATTGAAATATTTGTATATATTAATATCTATTTTGTTTATAAAATGTGCTATTCATCTTTATAATGTGCTATATGCCATTATAATATTATTTTTAGTGACAAGACAGGGCCAAGACAACATACAATAAATAATTTATTATGTACAATGGCTAAAAGTGTGCAACATAATTGTTACTATTAAACTAATAACAAGCAGTACTATTTGAGCACTATAAACTGTACGGTATGTTGCAAAGTTTTACTATGTATGTATCCTAGAGAAGGAATTAATTATTCTTAGTAAGGCGTAATTTCACAAACTAACCCTTAAGTTGCATCTGAATGTTTTCCCATGTTGGCTTCTCTAGCATCACATCACCATCTCCGCCTAGAAGAATTGGACCATAGCTACTATGGCTCAACCTCCAATAGTTTTCCTCCTGGAGTATCAGTTTGAGAAAAATAGTTTAATTGATATTCAATAAATGATAATTTCATTTTGGTTGTAGATTAATAGACAAGTGCATTAATTATGACATACAAACATTTTCAGACATGAAATTGCACAAATTAAGCTAATATGTAGTGCCTTACTAATTAGCACTTGCTATGTTATTTAGTACTGTTTGAGTACTACTCTAGCATGTATCATGCACTCTTGTTTAAAATATGAAAACAAACCTGTTTATAAAATATATCTTTGCATAATATTTACTTGTTTTAATGTATCACCAATTGAACTTTTGTTATCATGATTGGAACTGCAGTCAATCTTGTCATCTTCAATCTGTATTATCACAACAGCTGATAAGTAATTTTCATATTTATTTTTTGGGGGTAAATGATTCATTTATTATAACTATTTTTAAAATAAAAAAAACAACATTTAGTCAAGTAATACTTAATTTTTGTCGTTTTGTTGACTTGTTTTCTAAGTTGTCATCACTATTATTTCCCTCTATGAATACTGTAGGGGCCTTTTTGTGACACTTGTTGCACCATCTTGTACCAGGTATGTATCCTTCTAATTGTTGCCCAGCCTTGTCCATAGGGTTGAGGTACTTGGATGGAATAGGATGGGGGTGCAGTGATTTTGAATGACTCCAAGTGGACGGACAAGAACAGCGTTTATCGTTACGACGTCGTATTTCATCATAATGAAGCTGGCAAAGGCATTCACTTATAGATATTTGACTACTTCTTTGTATGTCTTTGTTGATTTTTTTAAGATTTCCCCTACAATTCTCCGAGGACTGCCTTGTTTTGGCAAAAAAGCACAGCATTGCTGCTTGCTATGTAGCAGGAATGATGGTTTTGACGAATGCTCTCGTCAGCTTGTACTACGAGTTTTTTTATTTTGACTTCAATCCATATTTTTACTATGAGTGCAAGCATCATTTTCTGTGTGCAATACATATATTATCTTAAATGCACTTAGCTCACCCTTAACTTAATATTAAGCCTAAGTATTGAGTATTACGCCTAAGTTTTAAGATTTTATCACTGTAGAGCAGTAAAAGTAGTAAAAGAAATGCTATTTTAGCGTCGCTCACGAGTGTTCAGCAAGTGAACTCAATCGAAAACATTTTTGTGGAAAAACTTCCTTTTCGTCTTTATGGCAAGAGAATATTCAAGTTTGATGACAAATAAAGAGACTTTTGAAAGGTTTTAAACATTTTATTGTTTTATTATTATTTATTTCTTGTTTGAAATTCGCTTTTTTGTCGATAAAAAAAATCAAAACTAGCCGTCCAAAGTGTAGCTTTACGCGAGAGCCCGCTGACCAGTATAATAAAGTGATCGACAACGTATTTCCGCGGTGTCCAGTCCAAGTGGATTGAGTAACGTAGACTTTAGTTATCGCTCAAAAGTCTCTTACGTACACCAACGATTCATGAATTCTTCTCAGATCTTCTACAAGCAGAGTTAAGAGTCGTTTTATTTGGGTAAAATTGGTCTTGAACGCAGACAATACTGGATTGAAGCTACAGACTGAGAACTGACGCACTCGACCTCCGAACGAAAAGCAGCGATTTTAGCTCCAAAAAGCAACAAACAATGGCCATAAATCAGCGAGAACCGTAGAAAACTAGACCCTTTTTCACTACAGCGAGAAAAGTTTGTTTGAATTCTTCAAGGTAAGCTTACATTTTCATAATTACTACGGCAAACCCTTTACTGCCAGCACCTTGACTTTATGTTTTAGGGTCTTTATTTATCGCCAAAGAAAATATTTTTTACTCCGTTTAAGATGCCCAGGTTAAGTTATCTTATTTTAATCTTTATTCATTTGACTCTTCTTTTACAGTCATATCTTAATTTATTTTTAAGATGTGAGTTTTTCTGTGAGCAAGTTAAATATTAAAGTATTTGCATCGAGTGTTGTTGACCATAGTACTTGCATGGTTAATCTGAAAAAAAGTTATATATAAAAAAACTCCTTAAAATCTCGATCCCTATTTTATTTTTGTCGCTGTACGGTTTATTATTGAACATTTAATCGTCTAGCCGGTAAAAAATAATTCTTTTTAATAATTTTTGTATAACAAAAAAAATTACATGGCTTGGTGACATGCTTACAACTGTAAACAAATTATTTTGAACTCGATTTTTACACTTTATGTACTATATATTTTTATTCGATATATGAGAAAAGCTCTAACTTAAACTCATAAATCTGGGGTTTATGATCAAGTAAAGCTTATTGTATATATCATTACATCAAAACAAACTCATAATCCAACCTTCCATGTTGCTATGGCAACAAAATATCGACTATAAATATTGTCTTTTTACATTAACAGTTTTAGACTCAGAATTATGACAGATTTACCTGTGAAATATTATGAAGAGAATTTAATGAAGAAAGAAGGCAAAGGAAAGGTATGTATTCATTGATTTTTTAATTCTGACACCACATTTACAATAAAAAATAAATCTCTTTGTTCAATTTTAATTTGGCGAACAATGTTTTTGTTATTAAATCCTCAAATTCAAGCTAACTGTGGGCTACTTGTATAGTAAATGGACTGTTGTTGCTGTCATATTTTATATTTTTATGTAAATATTTTTGGGGCTGTATGTGTTTGTGTTTGTGTAATTCAGTTTCTTTATCCCTGAGTTCCTAGGGATTATAGAATTAGCAAAATAAATGTGAGCGGGATCAGTGTGTCTTACTCTTGTTTATGCAGTGGCTATATTAAAATCTCTGGTTGTAGTTGTCAGTCTACATTCATGAATCGTAAATAATGTAATCCGAGAATCAACGACAAACAGCTTCATGTGTAATTACAGTGTAGACAGACTAACCAGGACCACTTGAAGAAACCTGACCAATCAGATAACACCTAAAAACAATAACATTCCAACAAAAACTACCAGTGCCAATCAGCTTTAAGAATTTGAAACTCAGGTATTTTTACAAAGTTTTGGTCTAGAATTTACCTTATTATCATTTGAAATTCGGGATTCTTCAAAGACAGGAGGACAGAAAGTATTTCGTATATCAACTTGGGATAAGTAGGCCTTTCACAGAAATTACACTCATTTTCAAAGCTGTTTTGTGTTCCGCTGTCTGTGTTTACCTAATTGATGCGAATTGCTGATCTGATTGGCTAATACTGTTATAGGTTCAATCTCTGTCTAGTGGTCCCAGCTGTTAGTATCTCCGCACTGTAATCAAAATGATGCCTTTTCATAATCCTTGGATTAAAGCCTAACAGGAGATTACAAAAGAAATGAGATTTTTTCCATTTTTATCCATAAAAGTCCCATATATTGTATATTGTGATCAGAGCACTACATGAACTATGACCTCATGATTTATTCCGTGATTTAAAAAAAATAGTTACGGAACTCCACATGAAATATCCTGAGGTTTTTTTCCTTTTTCATAATATTCAGTGGAAAGACTATTGGGTGGTTATCCGAGGTACATGGATGCTGTTCTATGCCAACAAGAATATCACAGACAGAATCAATGTGAGTGTGTAATATTATTCTCTTGTCCTTAAAATTTCTGTACTCTACATCACCCCAGCTTCAATTGAAACTCTTCAATTTCCCTCATCCCAACCCTTTCAGGCCTCTTCACTCTCTTCCGTCCCTCTTCCATTTCCTTAGTTCCCAACCCATCTTCCTGGCATCTCTCTTTCTTACTTTCCCCCTGCCCCCTTCACCCTTACCCTAAACCTCTGCTTTTCCTACATGTGAACAAATGGAATGTCTTTGAATTCAGGCAATTTTCTCTGATACGAACTGCTCTGATATTGCCGTTTTTTTTTTTCACTTTGAATACCACTTTTATCTTATCCATTGATCATGAGGGGCGGATCCAGGGGTGGTGATGAGGGTGACTAGTTAACCCCCCTCTTTTGTACTTGAAAATAAAAACTGGGTTTATAACAAAGTTTTTCCAGAGAAACTTTCACTTTCATCTATAATTTCCGTCAAGTTAAAATACCATTTCCCCCCACCACCTTTTATGGTTTTCCTGTGGTATTGGCATAAGTGCGAAGTACCCTGCCTGGGCTCAATGGCCTGGTGTCTAGAACGATATTTTATTTTATTTTATTTTTAAATATGACTGGTCAACATGCCTGTTCAAAACCGTATTTGACCAGTCAATTACCAAATTTGGCTGGACATTGACTGTTGACCAACCATTATTTTGAGCCCTGTCTGTAACAGTCACCCCCTTTTAATAATCCTGGATCCGCTTCTGCCATCCTATTGTGAACAGACATGACAACCATTTGTAGGACACCGGGACTGCCAGGCATTAAAGTGATTTAGCATCACGTCGCAAACATCAAGGACAATGGCTTGAGTTCCTTTTTTTTGTAAGCGTGTCATCTTCAACATTGACAATCTTGACAGGATGCCATGTGCAGTGTTTTCACGTCCTGTGGAGAACAACAACTATGTTGAGGATGGTGCTATAACAGAAAAAATGTGCTTCTGCCATTGTCTTTGACATTCTTCATGTCTTGATGATAAATCACTCTATTTTGTTGTATGAAAACCCAAGGGCGTCTGCGTCACGTCATGCATGTCATTCATGGGTCCAGACATGTTTAAACTTTTAATAACCTGATGGGTATGCTCATATATTTTGTTTTATATGTATTTTTAATTAGTTCCGAGGATCATTAGAGTTGTCTAAGGATACAAAATGTTCAGTAAGCAAAAGAAGAAATTATAGCTTTCCATTCTATATTACAACACAAAGAGGGACTCATCTTTTTAAGGTAACAGTTGAATACTAGATTATTTTAATTCCTCAATGTATATGTAGCACCTGTGACAGGTTCCCCTAGAAATTATGAGAAAGCACAGGTGTATTGCTGGATTGCAAGCCAAGAGAGGCTGGGACCAAGCGTTATATTCTGAACGGAAGTTGCATTAATTGCATGATTTCAGGCCGATAAAAGAAAACTGAGTAATGATAATAATGGTTTGGCATTGCGCAACTACTGCTTGTGAGAACCACTGGTATACAAAAGAAATAACTTATTTCAATCTTCCTGAGATTCTGAAGTCAGAACAATTAAATTCTGAGCTCCATTTTTCTGCAATTTTCTGCAAGAATCTTCTTCTTTATCCCCTCCATGCTTAATTTATGTTTCTTTCTTTCTCTTCTCTTGTGATCCAAACTCATTTTTTTTCAAAACCATTATGTACAATTATAGTGTTCTTGAGCATATACTACTGACTTCCATTTGGAAAAAAATAATTAGCTTGGTCCAAATCTCTATCGGCTTGAAATCTGGCAATGAGAGCAAAAATGCTGCCAGGTGCACCTGTTGCTGTGAAGTATACTTTGGTTGGGATACCTGTGTTCAGAATCAGAATGCAAGATTGATTTATAACAGTTATTTCATGATGTAATATGGAAAGATAGGGATCTAAAGGCATCCACAGGAAACCCAATCATTAACAATCTTGCTCTTCTTACAGTGCTCTTCAAATTTACAGCGCCATCAATGGACATATGTCATAGGCCTTGCTTTAAAGGTGTGTATGGAGAATTATTCATTTATTTATGATTTATTTATTATATTACTTGGGAGATGGGGTAGTGGCAGTTTTCAAATAAAACCAAGAATGCAAATCTGGCCCCCATGAAAATGCTCAAATTTTAATTCGATCCCTGCATTATAAGCATTTAGATGTTAATTGCCCCTAGGCCTACCAATTGCTGAAAGAGTCAATTTTTTTAGAAATCACCCCCCCCCCCACCACCCCTAAAAAAACATATTTCAAAAGTGGCACCCAGCTATTCTGCCACTAACCGGCCCCTCCGCATCCCAGCAAATACCATGCTGAACTTCATGAATGCAACAAAAAGAGAGAGGATGTGAATGAGGGAGAGGAAGTGAGAAAAATGAATATTTTCAGAATTTATGCAGTATGTACTTTGGGGATGTTTAAGCTAGGATAGATAATGAAATCAATGGAAAAGAGGGGTAGGAGACAGGAGAAGTTGAGAATGATGATGATATTGACCACTGTTGGCGAGATGACAACGAAAAGACTTGTCTTTAAGGGTTACTGATCTCCCTTACCAAAATAAATTTATGAAATACTTTTTTGAGATTGCAACACCATATATGTCTCTGACTTGTGATCTAAGCACAGTAGCCCTGGAGCCAGTCCATTATTTCTGCAATAAACCCCTTGCAGCACGCTGAAATGCAGCTCAATTTGGAGGAGAAAACAATAGTTTCCAATTCTCAGGAGATTGAGATTCTTTGTTTTGTCCTCCAGATTGAGCTGCTTTGACGTCATGTGAAAGGGTTTTTTTTATTTTGTAACTTACTTTTTTTCCAGGGCTCTCCAGCATTATCACCTCCCTCCTTTGTTCCAAAAGCAGCTGTACAAGATAGCGATGGGGAGTTTTTGTCTTCCTGGGACACATCAAGTTCTCCAGACAAAAAATCAGATGATCTTTCGGATGATAGTTTGAGTAATATTATTGATGATGATGATGAAAAAGATGATGATGATGACGACAACCTGTCCCTCCCCCCTGGGGTTATGATTGTATCTACACTACCTGATGATCTGAGTAAAGTTGAAGGAGATGCAGAAAAGACAAAAGAGAGGGAATTGATTTTAAATTCTATTAATACAGGTACAAAATAATTGATTTAGTTGATGTTTTGTTGTGGATGTCATTTATTAATAATGATGATGATAATGATGATGGTGATGATTATGATGATGATGGTGGTGATGATGATGGTGGTGATGATGGTGATGATTATGATGATGATGGTGATGATTATGATGATGATGGTGGTGATGATGATGGTGGTGATAATGGTGATGAAGATGATGATGGTGATGATTATGATGGTGATGATTATGATGATGATGGTGGTGATGATGATGGTGGTGATGATGGTGATGATTATGATGATTATGATGATGGTGATGAAGATGATGATGGTGATGATTATGATGATGATGATGATGATGGTGGTGATGATTATGATGATGATGGTGATGATTATGATGATGGTGGTGATGATGATGGTGGTGATGATTATGATGATGATGATGATGATTATGATGATGATGGTGGTGATGATTATGATGATGATGGTGATGATTATGATGATGATGGTGGTGATTATGATGATGATGATGATTATGATGATGGTGATGATTATGATGGTGATGATTATGATGATGATGGTGATGATTATGATGATGGTGGTGCTTATGATGATAATGATGATGGTGCTGATAGTGATGATTATGATGATGGTGATAATTATGAGGATGGTGATGATAATGCTGGTGGTGATGATGATGATGATGAAGTTGATATTTTTTCTTGTAGATCGTGAAAAAAAAACACAAGTCCCACTCTCTGCTGTTCTGAGTACAGGAATAACAGGATCCACTTATGGTAAATAATCCGTTGTCTATATATTAATCAAAACAGATAGATCACCTTTCTTGTGCCCGTAAACTATATGGGGCAGTCATTCCCTAGAGTATCATTTCTTTGTTTAACAATTGTGCATGAGAAGACGCATGAATATAGATACAACTCAAACAGAGAATCTTATCCTAAAGTGAATGACACGTGGTTTAAAATGGGAAAACATTACGCCCAAGTTAAAAAGCTCTATTTTGAGCACTCTGTCATAAGAGTTACAATACTCCAGTTTCACATTCGATGGAAACCGCTGTTTTTGAAGACCACAGACTCATTTGTACAGGCTTAGCTTCGTTTATAAGTAATCTATTCAAAGGCACCATTAAAAGTCCGTGGGATTGGTATTATTCAACTTGCACATTCTTTACATTACAGTTGGCTGTTGCTAATGATTTGCATAAGTCAACCGTAATGTAAAGAATGTGTAAGTTGAACAATACCAATGTTTTGAAATCCCACGGACTTTTAATGATGATCGTTGAATAGCTGACTTATAAGCGAGGCTAAGCCTGTACAAATGAGTCTGTGGTCTTCAAAAACAGCGGTTTCCATCGAATGTGAAACTGGAGTATTAAGTTTTCCTTCGAAGTAAATCTTTCAAATCTTATCGATACCTAAGCAACCTCGAATTGGAATTTAAATATATTACACCAAGTTTCGCGGAGGGAGGAAAACTGGAAAAAATTTCTAGAATCAAAAGGGGAGAGAGACTTAACAAACTTGCTATTCGTAATTCTGAGTCCAGGAATCGAAGCAAGGTGTAACCCTTGAGGTGAAAGGCAAGTGCGCTACCATTACACCACCCTTGATTCCCAACGACCTTGCAAGGCACCTTAGTTCTGAAGTTTTTTGTACGTGTTTTTTTCTTCTTCATAGTTGTGCGTGAAAAAAGTCTTGATAAACAAGTAAAAAGTAGCAGGCTACAACTTCCAAATCAGATGATAACCAAACCTGTATCAAAGTCTCCTGGTTCGCTACATGATGGTAAGTTCATGCAGCTATGTATTAGTCTACAAAGAAGCGCGAAGGGTCTGAGGGCAGGCCCAGGACATTTAGAAAGAGGGTTTACTGGGATATAACGATAAGGTGCCAAGGATCTTCAAGCCGGTCCAGGAAATGTAGAAAGAGGTATATAAACATGACTATATACACAGTCTACAAGAAGGTTTCAAGGGGTCTTTGACGGAAGTGGACGGGGTGATTCCAGGAAATTTAGCAAGGGAGTATGTGGCGTCACAAACATATAGAGCTGTTTTAAGTTGTGACTTATTTCCGGGATCCAACTGCTCACAAAAACCGCTTAAATAAAGCGAAAATGTTCTCAATGATTTAACCTCCACCTGAAACAATTAGAACTTTGGACAACAA
Source organism: Anthopleura xanthogrammica (assembly GCA_964019055.1). Classification (NCBI taxonomy): domain Eukaryota; kingdom Metazoa; phylum Cnidaria; class Anthozoa; order Actiniaria; family Actiniidae; genus Anthopleura; species Anthopleura xanthogrammica. The sequence continues at coordinate 3,660,047 of OZ025224.1, read as the reverse complement.
ATTCTATCATGAAGAAAAAGTAAGAAAATTCCTTATAAAACTGGTTCGTTTTGGACCCGGAAGTTGTTTTTCCATACGAGTGATAACACACTTGACAGCCCAATATCAATAACGTCTTGACTTGGATTACCTTTGTTGCTTACGATCGATTACGATGCTAGTGTGTGAATCAGGCTTAACCCATCTCATAGTTTTTAGGATGCGATGGTCATGTGTCATCCCCTCTTAAATAAAACTTGCCTTTTTTTCATTATTTTGATAGGTCGATTTAGAAATTTCTCTATGACGTCACAGTCTCCGCCGCAAGCGGAGCGTCCGAATACGTCACCTCTTCTCTCAACATCCCGTAAGACACCTCTGTCGTATTCTCCTGCAAACAGTTCAGCGAATCTAAAGTTCTCGAGACACATGACAAACTCTGCTCCAGATGTTAAGACTTTGGCTTATGATAATATTATACCACGAGCATGAATTTGCCAGTCGTCATTCCTGGTATTCCTGCCGTCCGATTGTAGCTGTTTGTCCCTGATGTTAAAACTTTCAGGCTCGTCAAAAAGGTGAAACACATCCATGAATTTTCCAGTCGTCACTCTTGGGATTCTTGCCTTTGTATCGTAGCTGTACCGTTGCCGTGCCGTAGCCTTGTCTCCTCGGTCTGTCTGTCTTAACTTTAAGACTATGATTTATGAGAAAGTTGTAACATCCATAAATTTTCCAGTCGTCATACTTGAGATTCTTGTCAATGTATCGTAGCTGTACCGTTGCCGTGCCGTAGCCTTGTCTCTTCGGTCTGTCTGTCCTGATGTTAAAACTATGGCTTATGAGAAAGTTGAAACAACGTCCATGAATTTTCCAGTCGTCATTCTTGGGATTCTTGCCTTTGTATCGTAGCTGTACCGTTGCCGTGATGTTAAAACTATGGCTTATGAGAATAGTGTACCACATGCATAATTTTCAAGGCATTCGGTATGAAACAGAAAATTTGAATCATCAATCTCGGAATACCGTCACTGTGCCCAAGCCTCGACTCTTCGTTATATTTTCAATTAGAGACGATTTTTTATCAGTCATACTTAGGCTTCTTGAGAAACCAAGTGCGCTAGAAAAAAAGACTTGACTTGTCCTAATTTGATGTCGTATCATAGCTGTACCGTTGCCATGCCAGAGCCTCGACTCTTCGTTCTGTTTGGAATAAGAGACGATTTTTTTTCAGTCATACTTAGGCTTCTTGAGAAACCAAGTACGTTAGAAAAAAAGACTTGACTTGTCCTAATTTGATGTGGTATCATAGCTGTACCGTTGCCATGTCAGAGCCTCGACTCTTCGTTCTGTTTGGAATTAGAGACGACTTTTTATCAGTCATACTTAGGCTTCTTGAGAAACCAAGTGCGTTAGAAAAAAAAAGACTTGACTCGTCTTTATTTGCTTGCAATTTCCTTTATTGAATAACCAAAAACTCTAACTATAATATTAACTTGTATAACAAGAGTTTAATTAGTTAATCCTTGGGAATAGCTGTTTTGAAGTAAGGGTAGTAATTTTCCCCGTTTTAAAAAGTAATATAATTTATTAATGCAATGAAAGCATGTTAATTGTAATTAAGGGAATTATGTAAATAAATTGTGTTATTTCAGTTCATATGCTTGACTGTAACAAAATTATTTTTCCAAATAAGAGTGAAATGAAACGTGCATGCTATCTTCGTGGGTAGAGACTATACATCATACTAACCACCTCTCGTGATTGTAAAGCACGTTTGATTATAAACCAATAATTATTAACACCGAACCAAGGCCTCAACATACTTGAGACGTCGCAAAACCAAGACATCACGTGTGAACACCTGTGCGGACGTTGTGTTTACAAGGTGAGGTTCCTTGCGTTTGCACGGTGTGATCTTTTTTTTTTTGCGACGTCGAATTAAAAATCGCATCGTGTCTGCGCCTAAATTTTAGATTCGTTGTTCTTACATGAGACGTCACACGGGTGGTCACACTTTGTGATCTTTTTTTTTTTTGTCTGCGCCTTAAATGTGTGTAGTGTTGGGAGGGGGTGGGGGTGCAATCCAATGAAGAACAAATGCTCCAGGAACTACAATCGTAACGACCTCTTGATAAAGCCATTTTTCCATGCTATTTATCTGTATCATGATATATACTATATCATATCCATCCACAAGTTCTGTTTTTGTATTTTTTTAATATGTTTTTAGTGATTGCACAAATTGTTTATGACATTTTATATCGATTGCAAACTATTCTAATTCTACTTTGTTTTACAAAACACTACAAGTGCTATTTAGTGCTATATGGAATATCATTAACTATTATTACTACTATTACTAATTACTGTTACTGATAGTAAACTACTATTACTAATACTACATCAGTCAGCAAACAGGGTGGCTATGCCACCACTTGCACCCAAGAATATAATTTACCATCAAGAAGAATAGACCCTTTTTGAATATGGCATGTATGATGTCAAATGAGGAGTCCCAGAAGATCCCGGATGTTATGAGTGATAATGATTGTGTTTTGAAATCTGGGGCATTCCAGTCCCAGATGCTGCTAGTGGAAAACATTGGGTTTCGACAACCGGGACATTCTCTTTTGACATCATAGACACCATATTCAAAAAGGTTCTATTGCCCTCGTTCCTGAATGGTTGGTTATATATAGACAGCCAATCAGAAACAAGCATGCATCCCAGGGTAGTCTGCCTGGTAGCACGATTCAAGACAGTGCCAGCAGTCAGAAAACCTAAGATCAATGTTCGTTGTACACAGCTGTATAGCAGATATCAGAGTTACACTCCATTGCTTTCAAACCATTGTTTCAGGTCGAGACAATTGGGTCAACAATACAGTAAATGTATAGAAACTGATTTTAAAGCAATTGTTTGATGGCAATAGACCGAATGCCAATATGGCCGCCATTGACTTTCAGAAATAAAAACCTAATCTTAAAAAATAAGCACCACCATCAGAAAGAGCAAGCAGAAATATGTATTTTTGGAAAGTTTCATTGCTATAAATAGAATTCAAGTGAAGCTATTTGGAATCAAAATTACAGACATCTGTATGATCTGTTTCCTTGCTAGCCTCGCATTGCTTGCATTTAACACATTTTAAAAATTCGCATAACTTCTCAAGAATATAATATTTTTGTCTCAAACTTTCTAACTTTGTTTATGTCATTCTAATCTATAATTTTAATGTAGTGGTCAACTAAAATGTGAACTTAAAAAATTATGATAATGAAGTGGGGGTTGGTGTTTGTCTAAAGAACAACGATTAAAAGCTATACTTTCAATTGAATATTAACATAACCACAGAAATCCCATGTTGCACTTAATTATGACTTGTGCCTCGGAACAAGGGTGCAAATGACTCCATCACGTGGTTTAATAGTCATCTTCTCAGCAATAATTTTGGTTTGTCCTGGGACGAGCCTGAACTTGAAGGTCTGGATGAAGCGTGACAAGATCACTTTGGCTTCGATCTGGAAGAATTTTTGAAAGTAATTTATTGTAAAATATGGTTTAGTGGAAGGGGGGCTTATCTGAGGGGTCCAGGGGAATGTCTGCACCCCCCTGAAAATTTTGAAATTGCAGCTCCATGGAATGCAATTTTCAGTGTTGTGGGGGCAACAGACCATTGCGAGAGTGCTTTCAAAATTACCGCAGGTGCAAACATGATCTCAAGGCATTTTCAGGTAGTGTCTCGGCAGCGTCAGTAGCGCGCGTGTTCTTGCCCAAAAATACCTCTTTTTTTAAAGCGCTCGCTCATCTCGAAAATGGCTTTCATTGATAGCAGTTGAATTCCAACTGAAGGAACTACCAACCTTTTACCACCAAACTACTTAGTAAGTGTTATTTAAGGTTATTTACCTGGGCAAAATGTTGTCCAATGCAGTTACGAGGGCCAACGGAGAATGGGAAATATGTAAAGTGTGACCTGCAAAAGCAAACCAGAACTTGTCAAATTAAAAGGCCACCTTCCCCTCCCCTCCCCTCCCAAACGTCCTTGGTTTGGCAACACAGGCAACCCGCCCACACTGACCTTTTATCTCCTTCCATATCCTCAAAGCGCAGTGGATTGAAGTCCTCTGCATTAGACCAGTATTCAGGATATCTGCCAGTTATGTATGAACTGAACTATAAAACGAATTTTAGGAATGAATTAATGAAAAAGAAACTGAAGACGCTTGCGTCGTAAAGCCATGAGAAAGAAAAATTTCTCTCTGCGTTGGTTACAGTTGGCCAATTTACTGTACTAACTTTACGAATGGTCTTAGCAAAAACGCACAGGGAGAATACGAGATTTTTCTTCCTTTTTGTAACTTAAATCGATTTCTGTGCAGCTTGCGTCGCAAAAAGAAGAAAAAGTCTCTTGGGTTTTTGGATGACGCGGAAAATTATCTTACCAACAACGTAGTTCCTGCTGGAACAAGTTTACCATCTATCATCTCGTCTTTCTCCGTAGCACGAGCTGTTCCCGATGCAGATGGGTACAGACGGAGTGTTTCCTTGAGAACCTGTTAACGCGGACAAATAAGAAAAATATATAAAAATGTCCCGCTTTGGAGAAGACAGAAGAGAAGAGAAGAGAAGAAGAGAAGAGAAGAGGAGAGGAGAGGAGAGGAGAGGAGAGGAGAGGAGAGGAGAGGAGAGGAGAGGAGAGGAGAGGAGAGGAGAGGAGAGGAGAGGAGAGGAGAGGAGAGGAGAGGAGAGGAGAGGAGAGGAGAGGAGGAGAGAGGAGAGGAGAGGAGAGGAGAGGAGAGGAGAGGAGAGGAGAGGAGTCCAGCCTGCAACACGAGTAAATCACTAAATCAAAACAAAGCAAAAAGATCGCGGTTTGGATTGTCCACGGGAGATTGTGGGATAGCTCGGGATAAGATCATTAGACGGCTTTCTAAACATCCCCAATTCCTCACTTCCAATGAGTAACTAAATTTCCTTTCAGTGGCGTTCGGCAATGCGCATGCGTGTACCCCTCAAACTGCTGACTTACTCTTCTAATATTTCCTTGTGCATGGGGTCAGCAAGCTCCATGACACAGAAACTCAACTTGTTAGCAGTTGTCTCGTGACCTAGAGAGAACGAAAAAAAGATATGAATGCAAATGTCCTGTATTTTACCACCCCGTATGAAACAAATTTTCTTGATGAAAAGAAAATCTGTGACGTTTATTCTGCCATTTGTAACGCAAAAATATTGCTTAATACCGCACCTTTTAAAAGAATTCTATATCAACTGAAGGAAATAAACTGTGGCAGAAGTCCATAATTTCAGTGTTAATACATACGGAACAGTAACATTCTTACCAGCAACAAAAAAGGTGACAAATTCATCCAACATATCCTCAATATCTGCCGTTGGATCTTCCTCTGAAAACCAAAGAAAAGAACTTGCTTAACATGGCAATCACAGGAAGTACGGGTGGCGTAGCGGTGAGAGCGCTCGCCTCTTAACAAGCTGACCCAGGCTCGAGCCCCACGGGGCTCGGTGTCATGTGAGTAGAGTTGTTTGTTGGTTCTCTCCTGTGCTTTGAGGGTTTTTCTCCGGGTTCTCCGGTTTTTCCTCCCTCCGCAAAAATCAACTTCTAAATTACAATTGGAATGCCGTGGAGAAAGAGCCACTCTGTGGAATCCACTGTTAGTTCTCTCATCATAATGATACTCGGTGATTGTTACCACTACTGCTCAATTGTATAAGCTGCAGAATTTTGCCCAAAAAATGCGAGCGCAAATGTTTGTATCATAGGTCGGCTGATGCGCATAAGCATTAGCGATTCTTTTATCAACCATGCGCTTAAATGCAGCACCATTTTGCTTCAAGTAAATTCCACTTTGGTTGCAAAACGAATTCTTAAAATAGACCCCTTCAGGTTGGGTGTTATGTTTTTGCCCATTTCAGACCACGTGTCATTCCCTAGAGTATCATTTCTTTGTTAACGGTTGCGCAAGAGATGACACATAAATATGGACACGACTCAAACAAAGAATCGTATAGACAGACCCCTTCCACGTGATGTCAAGGCAGCTCAGTTTGGAGGACAAAACAAAAGAATTTCAATCTCCTGAGAATTGGAAACCTATTGTTTTGACCTCCAAGTTGAGCTGCATTCCGTCTATACACAAGGGAAATGATACGTAGTCTAAAATGAGAAAAATATCACACCCAAGCTAAAGATGTGTATTGAAAATGCATGGCCAGATTCTGGTAGTTGTGGTATCAAAATGAAATGAGGGAATCGATAGGAGATGTAGGCAGCTTTGTTCTTCGAGGGTTTTTTTCCGGTTTTCCTCCCTCCACAAAAATCAACTTCTAAATTCCAATTTGATCATGGAACGAGGGCCACCGGTTTGTTAGCCACTGGCTATTTAGTGCTACCCTCGTTTTTTTTGTTTTTTTTTGTTTTGTTTTAATCCTTGCCTGCAATAGCCAAGATCTGCTGTAGGATATCATTAGGAACTTGTTCTCCATGGTTGATCGCCAGCTGACGAACTTCAATGATCTTTTTACCAGTATCACGGATGAACTGGATAGCAGACCTCACCTTCTTCTGGTAGGGCCAGTTAAGGGGATTTATCTAGACCAAAACATGCAGGTGTTAGGAAAATGGTGGAGAGAAAAGTTTTTATCCATGCTCCAAAATAACCTTTAGGCTGATTTAAGTAAGGGCATAGCTAACTCACAGATCAAACCCTGAAACAACCTCTGGGCTGATCTAAATCAGGGCATGGCTAACTCCCAGATTAAACTCTGAAACAACCTCTGGGCTGATCTAAGTCAGGGAATGGCTAACTCACAGATCGAACCCTGAAACAACCTCTGGGCTGACCAAATTCAGGGCACAGTTAACTCAAAGATCAGACCTTGAAACAACCTCTGGGCTGATCAAAGTCAAGAGATGGCTAACTCACAGATCAAATTGAAATTAAGTATGTTCGGTTTTTTCAAAGAGAGGAAAACCAGAGAACCTGGAGAAAATCCTTGAATCAAGAGAGAGACTTGACAAACTCTTCTCCCATGTGATGTCAAATCTAGGAATTATACCTGAGACCCCAAAGGTGAGAGGATAATACACTACCACTACACCATTCGATTGCTGGACTCAGCATCATGTGTGAGTAAAATCGTATGTTGGCTCTTTCCTGTGCTTCAAGGGTTTTTCTCTAGGTTCTCTGGTTTTCCTCCCTTCACAAAAATTTACTTCTAAATTCATCTAGAAGCTAAGGGCCTTGTAGATGAGAATTAATCTGTGTATTTCTTACTAGTAACCCTACTAAACTGTAAAGTTTTGTGTACATACTCATCAGCTAATCTAAGGGGGTGTGTATCTCCTTCACCCCTCCCCTAAATCTGCCACAGTCAGATACTTACCCATCCGAATGGTTCGAGGGATGAAGTTTCCATTCCATCAAACATAGTAACGACGCTATTGATGAACTTGCAATTTGGATCATTGATGACGTTCAAGTCAGTACCAAAAGCAACCTAGAATATAAAAAATAGAATTAAAAAACAGTAACTTCACATCAAAGCCCAATTATCATATGTAAAGGTAATTCCACATGCTGTGATTGATCAATTTGCGGTCCATAACATACAGTACGGACCGAAAATCAAAATTGTCTCTCCTAGCCTTGCCATATAATAAATATATCTTATTAACCTTGTTTGCTCGGCTCGTACCGTAAGTTATGGATCCTTGTTTTTTCACTTTTTCATGGCCCGCATGCTACACGATTGGGCCATAAGGCAGTGGAAAAAACTTGGTCCATAACTTATGGTACGGACCTCAAACTCTGTTAATAAGAGCTACATGTATGTTATGTGTCTAGTACCTTACAAAGGACATCTAAGGTTGCTCTAGCAAATTCTTCAGTCATCACAACCTCTTTCTTCCCATCTGCTTTTTCAAGCAGTTTCTCAATAAACAGGTCTGCACTTGAATTGAAGGCTTTCATCATGTCTTTGAGGCATCTAAAATATATTTGATATATCAGGTGTGCTACTGAAAGCCACATACACCAAATTGAAATATGGCGACCAATTTGAATAACTTTTTTTCTCGACTGAATAGCCTCATGTTCACATGGAAGTTAAAAGCGTTATCAATGTATACGAGGCTAGTCATTCCAGAACAACAGTTATTTATATTGGTCAACATATTTTGATTTGGTGTATAAAATTTGCTTCTTTTCTAATAATAGTTATATAATCGATAAAAAAAGAAGGGAATTCCTGCGGTTTTACATATTCTGCGAATCCAGACATTCCAACGGCTTGTACATGTTGTGAAATGTGTTTTTTACTATCTCCACTCAAAAATATAAAAGTTACAGACTAATTACGATTGCCTGCCTGCCTGCCTGCCTGCCTGCCTGCCTGCCTGCCTGCCTGCCTGCCTGCCTGCCTGCCTGCCTGCCTGCCTGCCTGCCTGCCTGCCTGCCTGCCTGCCTGCCTGCCTGCCTGCCTGCCTGCCTGCCTGCCTGCCTGCCTGCCTGCCTGCCTGCCTGCCTGCCTGCCTGCCTGCCTGCCTGCCTGCCTGCCTGCCTGCCTGCCTGCCTGCCTGCCTGCCTGCCTGCCTGCCTGCCTGCCTGCCTGCCTGCCTGCCTGCCTGCCTGCCTGCCTGCCTGCCTGCCTGCCTGCCTGCCTGCCTGCCTGCCTGCCTGCCTGCCTGCCTGCCTGCCTGCCTGCCTGCCTGCCTGCCTGCCTGCCTGCCTGCCTGCCTGCCTGCCTGCCTGCCTGCCTGCCTGCCTGCCTGCCTGCCTGCCTGCCTGCCTGCCTGCCTGCCTGCCTGCCTGCCTGCCTGCCTGCCTGCCTGCCTGCCTGCCTGCCTGCCTGCCTGCCTGCCTGCCTGCCTGCCTGCCTGCCTGCCTGCCTGCCTGCCTGCCTGCCTGTAATATATGACAATTATCCCCTCTTGTCATCAAACCACCCCAATGATCATATAAATGGACCGCATGCTCATTCATGTACTCACACACGATGAAAGGCAGGGTTAAAAATTTTCCTGCGCTTGCTCCATTTTTGATGATCCAATTCTGTAGCTAGGCCATGTCCTAAAGACCTTAGTAAGAAAAAAAAAAAAAAATTGAGGAGCGGTTCACTACTCATAATAGACCCTTTTCAAATATGGAGTCTACAGTATGACATCAAACGAGGAGAATGAGAATGTCCTGGATGTTGAAACCCAATGATTTCCACTAGCAGCATATGGGCCTGGATTTCAAAACACAATAATTATCACTCATAACATCTGGGACATTCTCTGACTCCTTGTTTGACGTCATGGACATTCCCTCTGGTTACATATTAAAATATACATTTCTATTGATTCTTACAGTCATGTACATGCATGGTTAAACTAAAGTCTAGGATAAAAAAAATGAGTTCTATAGCCCCGTCCCTCCCCCTGGATCCACCACTGTCTACTGAACTACAAAGCTTTGATCCACAAGTATGGAGTGCATCGATGCATCAATAAATATTATCAGGGTTCGAAAGTCCCACAAGAAAGTTGGCTAAATGTGAGTTGTAAATATTACAAAACTTGCATCTTCTAGCTAGTTCTCTTTTAATAAAATAAGTATATGCAAAGGAAAATAAGGTCTTTGTGTTTGTGTTCAATCCGTTTATCTCAATGCACAACATAGGTTTATCTTGTCATTAAAAGAAATTGAAATTATAACCCTGACTTTTATCACTAGGGTTACCTCTGTCCATATATTGATTGTATGGGCTTATAAGCAAGTTTGCTCTTTGGTAAGTTCTTGGTAATTAGAAGGTCCTGTGGAATCAATTAAAAAATTTATGAGTTACCGTATTTACTCATTTGAGCGCAGCTCCTGATTAAGTGCTGCTCTCGATTAAGCACCACATAAGAAAGCAAAATATCAAAGAGTGCCGCCTCTTAAGTGCTTCCACATAAGCGCTTCCCCCGAATAAAATTTTGCAACTGAAACACTAAACATTGAAAGAGCACAATGGCGCTTAATCGACTAAATGTTTTGCAAAGATTTCCTTTCAAAAACATTCATTTCTTATTTTACAGTATATGATGTACCTTAGTTATATCTGGATCGGCAATGCTTAGGATAGGGGTGTGGTAGAACCAGGCGCAGATCACTTTTCCATACATCTTGTGCCTAGAAAACAGCAGCTTATCAAAAATGATGGATGGATGGATGGATGGATGGATGGAGGGAGGGAGGGAGGGAGGGAGGGAGGGAGGGAGGGAGGGAGGGAGGGAGGGATGGAGGGATGGATGGATGGAGGGATGGATGGAGGGAGGGAGGGAGGGATGGAGGGATTTATGGATGGAAGGATGGAGGGATGGATGAATGGATGGATGGATGGATGAAGGGAGGGAGGGATGGATGGATGGAGGGATGGATGGAGGGAGGGAGGGAGGGATGGAGGGATTTATGGATGGAAGGATGGAGGGATGGATGAATGGATGGATGGATGGATGAAGGGAGGGAGGGAGGGAGGGAGGGAGGGATGAATAGATGGATGGATGGATGGATGCATGCATGCATAAGTAAGATGAATGGACAGATATGAAATAAGAGAGAAGTAAGCAACCTTATAACAAAACGATATAAGTGAATGATCAAAAAAATAAAAAATAAAACCTCATACCAGTCAAGAAACACCTGATCAGATGGACCAGCTTTGAGGTTATTTCTAAGTTCAGACAGGTTTCCACTGAAAAAACTTAAAGACAATCAAAAGATAAGTAAACATATTATTGCTAGCTCTGGAAAATGCCTCGTAGATCAATACCCCACCCCCCCCCCCCCACGTGCTTGCAACTGTGAACCAGGGTTGTGAACCGGGGTTTAAGCCTGGTTTTCACTATGATGCAAGCACAAGCGCAAGAACAAGCACAAGCACATGGATAGAAAAAATTTGAAACTTGTGCTTGTGTCGTTAAGGTATCAGGGTACCCCTAGCGACCGGTGTTCATTTAACTCAATATAACGCTAAACCATTTCATTAAACCCCCAATAAAGTATACATTTTCTGAAAGCTGAATAAATGTAGAAGCTGTTCACTTCTTTAATTTTGTAAAATAAATATATCCTTTTGAGTTAGAGCGAATTATCCAAATTTTCACATGGGTCTCTTCGCGGAGTTCGATGACAGCCGGTATTGATCTGAAACCAATGCTTATTATCTTTCTGAGATCCCGAGATATCACTTGTCAAAAGTGTGTCTCCGATTTTTGATTGATTGCCCCGTTGCGTTTTTATACGCGCCTAAAATTGTAACACTGCTAAATTAGGTGTATCCGATATAAAATCTACAATAACTTTTAAAAAAAACAAGATATCAAAAATCGGAGACACACTTTTGAAGAAAAACTATCTGACATAACTTTCGCAAAATTTCAGGTAAATCGGTCAAATTCCCTTTGACAACGAACTAAAAACGTAAGGGTAACTAAACGCAAATTCACTTTCGAGAAAAACGCAAAATTGTTTTTGAAGCTCAGAAGTGCCTTTGTTGACACAAGGGGATTAAGATACCACAAGATGTTGCCCGATGACAGATGAAGTAACGAGAAACCAAGATCGTATTACTTTATTATTGTTGTTTTGAGCGGAAAGTTCCGGCAAATTCTTAGTTGTTTAGTAATAATTTTTGAGGAATTAATCGATATTATCCAAGTTAGACGTTTTGATTTGCTAATGGTCTTGTTTTCATACGCCTAAGTATGGAGAAAAGCGAGGAAGCGACAAGAAAACAAAACCAATGTCTACAAGCGCCTTAAATCAAAATACAATGGTTTATAGAGACGTGACAACAAATCGTTGACAAGTGATGTCAGCAACAAATTGAAGATTATTAAAGCAAAAAAATCGTTTTTCGTTTATTACTCGTTATTAAAAATCGCCATTGGAAATATATTTTTGGAAAATAATAGCTTATTGTGTATTCTCTCGAAAAATGTAAAAACCTAAAAATCGACCTTTTGGAGCAGTTTTGGGGTACCCTGATACCTTAAAACGGTGTTCTTGCTTGTGTTTCCTGCTTGTGACTGTGCTTGTGTTGCTAGTGAAAACCAGGCTTTAAGGTTATAACGCCTGTGTGAGAGTGACTTTATCACTCTAAAACTTAATTCTCTCAAAACTAGTAAAAAGTTCATATTTTAAGGTCCCCAGATAAGAGATCATAAGTGTCTCATAGTATTATCTCTTATCTGGGGGCCTTAAAACAAGAACTTTTTACTAGTTTTGAGAGATTCAAGTTTTAGAGTGTATGCATCACCTCGATGTGCATGACCAGGGTTCTATTCCCAGGCTTTGTGTCGTTTGTGAGTAATTTGATTCTCTCCAGATTTACTTATTACAAACTCATCCCTTTCAACTTTATGTGTATTACATACACAGTTAGATATGTATACACGATCATCTCTCGGTTGACACGTAAACACTTCTAGGCGCATACAACCATGAATAAATAAAGAACTAATAACTAGCACTTACAGTGAATTATGTAATAAATAAAATAAAGAACTAACCTTGTAACTTGAGGTCCAGGGATATGTGAGAACTGCTTTCTACGGTGCACAATGTACAGAGCATAACAAACCACTAAAAGTAGAATAGCAAGTAATAGGACGATGAACGCGTACAGGAAACCCATATTTGCTAAGCTAGAGCCAGACCTACAAAATGGGTTTCACAAAATGTTGCTGATTTGGTGATCTTCACCTTACAAGAAAAAACAAATTCGTTCAAGTCACGATCGCTAGAAACGTTAAATTCTAGATCTATGATTGTCCTACTAGCCTAATCTAGTCGAGTTAGCGAATAATGGCTGCAAATAAGCAGTATATAACGCCTCCTTTGGGGAAAATTTTTTGGAGCAAAGTTCACCTCATCAGATGCGTAAATATTTCGAATCTGTGTTCCAGGCTCTCTTATGCTTTTATCAAACCACAGGAAACCCAAGCAATAGGGACGTGAACCGTGCAGGACGACATGTACAAACTCCAGCTCTAATGAAAGCGAAGTGCAAACGCCAGGAATGGAAACCTTTTTGTTTTCGTATACTAGTAGACGTCTTGTAATCTTTTTTATGCGCAACGCCATAAGACGCTTTACTTTGCATTGGTCACAAGATTTCACAACGTAAAGCGTACAAATTGCGTCATATGACATGGACTCGCAACATGGATTGCCTGCCAAATTGTGCACAATGTTGCAACGTGAGTCCGTAGCTTGATGGTGAAGTAATTCAGTGGCAACGAAAGGCACAAAAAGTAGTACTTTGGATGGCGTTTCAGAACTCATAGAAACCGAAAAAGAACTTCCGATGTACGCATTTTTCATTGGTAGATACAAGACCTCCTCTCATTGGTTAATAGCTATTTCCCAGTCACTTTCAGTCTTACAATCAGATAGATTCGATTATTTTTATTTATATTTTACCTATATTATTGGAATTTTATTTCAAAACTGGTGGAAAATAGCGTTTTTTTCATAATATCTATTTCATATTGAATAAAAATGTTATAATGAGATAATTTTCGAGAGCCTAAAGGATCGCGAAGTCATCTGCGATTTGTCAGTGAAAACCGTATTGTTGAAAACTAATTTATTCCAACGCAGATGTTTTCAATAAATTAAAATCCAAGAAGGCCAAACGCAACGTAACCCCGTTGGAAGTACACAAGTCATCAAAATGGCGAAATATTCGAAGTTTACCGATCCTGATTACCAAGTGAAAACGTTTCGATGGCCCTACTGGCTTCTTCCTTTGCTGTTCTTGTCGCTTATTCTCGTTCTTGGATTATTTATTTTCATAACGATTCACTCAGCCGATCGATTTGGTTGTCTCTTCCATTGCGAACAGAAGATCGATAATGGTGGAGTTGAAGCACCGAATGACGTTCCTCTAGCGAGCCGTAGAGGCGATCAAAATGTTAGTGAAAGTGTTCCAACGAAGAAACCACCAGGCACAGACTCGGATGTAGTGATGGTGGACTCGACGAGTGCAACTCCAACCGAAGAAAGTGATCAGAACAAGACTGAAAGCCAAAGTAAAGACATGATCATTGTGAAAGGGAAACTACTCTTCCCATCTGATAGTGTTCCTGATTCAATCCCCCCTCATTCCCATTTGATCGTCAGGTTCGAGGACTCAAGCTTACAAGACGCTGCGTCCGAAGTCCTTGGAAAGACCTTGATGGACGGCAGCACGTACAAGAAAGGCAGTGATCTAACATACAAGATCGAGTGTGCTAAGCCGAAGAATTTTCATGCTTCCTTCAGTGTCTCAGCTACTCTTAACATGGGATGGACTCCAACGAAAGGAGGCGCTTGGTTAAGAGATGGAGACTTTTTTACCGACACCATGTACACCATCAATCTCAAAAACAACGTCAGCGTGTATGAAAAAGATGTCACCTTCGCTTACTCAAAAGAGTAAGACATGGTAAGAAACTAAGTATTTCATATTCAAAACACTAGTCCTCGAAGCGGAATGAAAATTTCTAGTATATTTATTCCTGTAACAGTTATATTGGCCCTCAACTTTGTCGTAAATGCAATAAAAAATATCAGAAAGAATGAATATATTTGCGAAAAGTTCATCATTTTTATAATTGTTTTTATATTTTTAATTACTCTTTTTTCGTCTTTAACAATCATCAGTTCAAACCAAAGGGCAACAAATAACAGCATATTCAATTCGTATCTTCAATTTTTCCCCCCTTAAGCGTATAGAAATATGAATTTTCATCGTGTAAATATATTTTTCCGAGTTTAAGCACTGAACTGGTTTTCTTGACTGCAAAATGGCTTCTTGGAATTGCTCGTGTTACGAACGATTTCAGATCGAACTCTGTTATTAGGCTTTCGATAATTAGGTGGTTTGATCATTTAATGTTGAGGTCATTCTAAATCGTTGTATTTACCTTAAAGTATTACCGACCTCAATCTTCGAACAAAATTGCATAAAATGACAGCAGTAAATAACATCTGCTGTGCGGAAATCTGTTGTTCTAAAATTTTCAATTTATATTCGCTTTAATTTCCATTCATTGTTCGTGCTGCAGAACCATGTCTAATATTTGCATTTCAGTTGTTTCGAAGTTGAAGGCTTTTAGCTGCTTTCATTTTTTTTGATGAGCTATGAAGACAATAGCTTAAAAATGTTTTTTTTTAGTAAATGCAGTAACTTCGATTTATGTTCCAGAAAATGTTGAACTTTTTTCTGCAACATTTTGAGAATTGTACTTCTAAAAAATAACTAAAACTGAAAGTTGCATCGTCTATCACCCATCTTCACTGGCAATAATCCTATTAAGACTAGCCAAACAGGATTTAGTATTGACCCATAAACTTTCTTTGTATGATATATGTTGCAATAATTTGCTGCAAAAACAACCGAAATTGTGTTGACAGTGCGAGAAAAAATTGCAGTGTGTATTGGCAGCTTTAGCAAGAACCATGTCAAGTACCCTAAAAAGTGGTAGTTTTAGATCGGAAAATATAATACACTAGATCTGGTAATATATTAGCAATGAATTTCTATAGACTCTTACCGTCATTGTACATGCACCTAAAACTAAAACTAAATTCTAGGATGAAATTAAGTATGACAGGGGGGTTTGGACTCTCCGACCCTACCCCTTGATCCGACATTGTCTAAAATCCCCCCCCCCCCAAACCCTGCCCCTTCCTCTTCACAGTCCCTGTTAGGTCTATATTGGTATCAAATTTATTTTACATGTTACTTTTTTTAACCATTAGTTTTCTTGACTTTGATTTTACAGGTGAAAATCAGATCTGACTTGTATAGATACAGATATATGAGGTTCATATCAACTATCAAAACTGCCTTGTAGATGAATATTTAGAGCAAGAACTTTTCATTTTTCTCTCAATCTCTGGCTCCAACAACTCCATACACATCATGTTTAAGTTTTACATGTTTTGGTATCCGTCCAGAAAATTTACAAAGCATGTTAGTAGTTATTGATTGATGGGAGCCAAAAACCCCAGACATCTAATAGTTATAGAGGTTATAGAAACATGGAAATTTATGTGCTCTAAATTATAATTTTACAGATCTTTATTTGTGGTTATGATGCGCAACAATTAATATCCATTATTTATCAAGGTTGTACAAACACTACTGCGATTTTCATTATGAAGACAACAGAGTTCAAATTTTAATTAATGTGGAAACGATGTTTTGGCTTCTGTCAATCAAAAGTTATCAACCGATATCTTATATATTTTTGATTGGCAGCAATTAAAAACTAATCTAGTGGGAAACTTTCAACTTAAAAGAGTGAGCGTAATAATGAAAATTGCAGTTAAGTGCTTTGAATTAAAACTTATAAGATAGAGTGGTTTTTGTATCATTGGTAAATGTCCAGTACTGACTTACAACACATACATGTTACGGCATATTGTAACACTGAAATGATGGCTTCCCATTGTTTTTGTTTACATCATCCAATCACAATGCCGAGTAACAGCTATTGTAAAATTTGTAACAGTTATAGAACAGCTGCAATGTTCATAGTCTACCCCTCAGCTGTTTTTAGGGTCCTCATCAACGGGGAGGGAGAGTTGTGTGATGACCCTAAAAACAGCTGTGGGAGACACTACAAATTTCATAGTTCTAACCTTTCCCACTCATATGAAAACTGCTCAAATGCTGGACTTTATTTGTAATTATATATCACCGATATCCATATTTATAATGAGCCTTATACCTTTAGTTAGTAGTTTTTAGTTTGTAGTAGTTGGTACTATTCTAAAAAAGGAATCAATTCTCAGAAATTACAGAAACTGAAAATTTTAATTTCAAGGATGGAGGAACATTAAATTTAAAGTGTGAAAAAATCACTTTTAAATACAAGTTTTAAGGTTATTAATATTATCATTACTAAATAACTTATAAAAATAATTCAATGCTTATGGATTGGTTACATTGTACAAGACATGTTATCATAATTGAGTCATAATATATAATCAGCTATTTTAAATGAATGTATACTGTAATTTAGCTGTGAATAAAGGTGTATCCTAGTGATTGGATGTTAAAACAATCTCTCGCCAGATCCAACACATGGATCCATGGCACAGCTAACTCACTGTACAAAAAGGACCTCTGACGACCCTCCAAGAAGGAGGGGAAAGGGCCTTATAATTATCAGGGACTGCGGAGGCAGGGGATCGGACTTGGGGTATTTACCAAAAATGATTTGGCTAAAGCTTCGAATCGACATGAGTTTTCATTCAAAAATATGTTGCAAATTTCCCTCAAAAGCGCGGCACTGGAAATAGCACTTACGAGAGCCTCAATTTCAAAATTTTCCGCAGAGACACGTCATCTAAAGCTAGCGCCGTGTGTCGCGCTCTTGCGTCGTTCGCAGAAAGACTAGGACAAAGTTAGTGTTTAATACATATTTTTTCCTTTCTAGCAAGAATGAAGATATTTGACGATCGCGATAATTCAACATAACCAAAGTTTAAATATTACTGAGATCTATGATTTCCATCGTTACCATGGCAACTAGAAAATAAGACTGCGCTTTCACTGCCCACTGACTAAAAGTCTGTTTGCGCAACGGGAGAGTGCGTACCAGAATGTTTGATCAGGAGATAGGGCACTACAAAAGCATCGCGTTCTTAGATTAGACAATCAAAGAACAGCGTTAAATACAGCCGTTTTCATAGTTCAGTGATATCTTATTCCAAAAATAAGTTGTTGAGGGCGGCTTTAGACTCCTAGCTAACGCGCGGGAGGGAAGATCCTTACCTCTCCAAGATATACAGCTATTTGAAAAAAGGTTGGTGAAGGCTTTGTTGCATGCAGCATGCAACTGATGCAACAAAACCTTCACCAACTTTTTTTGAATAGCTGCGTTCCTGAAGTCTCATTCGTCTCCTCACAATCAAGAAACAACTTACTACAACGTCTGCAGAACAAAGGCTGCGCTTTGTTGACGTCACGTCACGGTACGAAATTGTGACAATTTCCACTGAGTCACGTTTTGTCACGCCAGGGTCATACGGGGCAGAAATCAGTTGATTCAAAATCCTACTCACGTTATGTGTATAATATGATACTGCAAGAAACCTTTTAGAATGCATGTATTAACTTGTCTTGTTTTCACGGTTTAATTTCTAGATTTTTTCATTTTTTATACTTGATCTGAGTGGAAATGAATGAGCCATATCGAGCAAATGATGAGTCATGCCATTGTTACCATGGCAATATAACATGACGTCCTTGTTCCAAAAATAATATATTATTGTTCATAATATAAATACGTAAAGTGATGGTCTTGACTTGACTTGTAAGGTCTCGTTCTAGTCCCGTCTGAACGCACTCAAACTGATAGCAAAGCTACTGAAACTGAAATATATGGAGACAAGAATTAATTCTAGTATATATATATATATAGAAATTACAGGGCCCTCGTAAGTCCACTTATCGGGGCATTAGAATAAAGATCTAGCCCTAGTACGGTCATAGGGATACCTTATTTATAATCATGTAGGAAGTTGGATATAAATCGCGGGAAGAGGGAAAGGGTAGGGGATTATACAAGGGGGTTTCGAAAATCAGCATTCAAGCATTTTTTTCTTCCTACACCTATTCATTGGTTTTCAATCTCCCCTCCAAATCCTCCTCCCTTCAGATCGGTCCATGTTGCCTTTCACTGGGCTCAGCGACTGTTGTGCTCCCTGTGGTATCCAAGATTACCAGGCCCATTTTGTAAATCTCGTAATATTCTTAAAATAATACCGGATACGTAAAAAAACAGCAAGATATTGCCAACATTGACGTCATCATTGTTTTCATTTCAAATGTACTCAAAACTAATTTTTTGCTCTACGAATGAATTTCTTGCTCTATTTCTTTCTTTTAATCTTTCAAATTCTTTTTCTTTTTTTCTATTTTTTTAGTTTTTGTATTTCTTTTCGTAAGTTTTCTGCTCAAAGGATTTTGAGGTCATCACCAAGATTTTCCCGCGAAAATTTCATTTTCTCAGTCTTTAGTCACGTGGCACCAGTCGAGTTGAACATGACGTCACTACTCGTACTTTTGTCGAATTTCTGCGGCTTCACGCCGAAGAGGTCAGCCATGTTGGATATCTATTTTTTCATCTTTCCTAATCTGTAATTACTAAGGACCATCGCAAGAACACAAACGAACGAACGAACCTCAAAACATTGGTCCGTACTTCTCAAGACATATTTTTGCTATAGAGGATCGTATAGCTACACAAGAAGAGGATAACGGAAGACCTTCGCGAGGAGCTTCTCTATACTTCAGCGTCTTAGAACGCTCGTACTAACATGCAGAAGGGGAAAGGTTCTACTGCATCCCCTCCTGCAGGGGCAGGTAGAGGCCAGCCACCGTATCCTTATGTTGTAAAGTAATTATTTCTGTTAGCGTGGGACAAGATATGTTTATGTGTTGGTTTGATGGTGTAAAGTTTACGTGGCCTATGGCTGCCAGATTGGTTGCCGGTGTTTCTGTTCTTTCCTTAACTGTTTCCTCTATTAGATCCCAAAGAGGCCCAACACCACCGAATCGAGGTATGTTAGAATCCCCAAGTACTATTTTCCTTTAGACTAACCCCGTTGCTTCGATATAACTTCTGTTTTTGCCAAACCTATACGACTGCTCCCTCGAAGGTGTTTCTCCTTTCCTCTGTCTATCGGCGTTTTTCCTGATCTCTGGTCTTTTATCTTCTCTACTTTTAGGCCAGGACGACTACTCTTCGAGAAATTCGCAGGGCTATCAACCACAGGTGAATTATACTTCCATTCTTATTCACAAATGAATCAAACTCTTCTGAAAGTAAATTGTTTTTCTATCGACGTACCACGGCCCTATTCGTCTGAATACAAATAATTGTACATTATAAATACCCGATAAGAAAGCCTAATTCTTTTAACGTCTAAATAACTTTTGCTATTTATCATTGTTTACTGGTTACCAAGAAATAAGCACAAGCAAGCTAGATATTCAAATATCGTAGTCTTGACTAATAATTCTAACAAAGAGAAAGCATAATTAATGTAGGAAATTTAATTCTGATCCGACTTCCGTTTTTAAGATAGACATGTAAGTTTGAATAAATTTTGAACTTGGCTCTTATTTTTAATCTTCTATAATTTGGAATTTTATCTCTAACTATAGATTTTATGGTTTATTTGATGTGGGTTAGAGGAATAGTGGTATAGATTAAAGTAAAAAAAATCCTGTTGTTTAAGAAACATGAACGTTTTTCACTATCTGATGCTTCAAAATCTCCCTCTAATAACCTGTCTGGGAAAACATCTCATTCATAAAAAAGTCTACAAATCCACGTCTAGCCTATTTTTACAATTATGGATGTATTTTCTTCTGAGATCTTGACAAAATATCAAAAAAAATTCCATTTTTTCAACAGCTGTCTTTTTATACTTTCATTGTCTTTTCCTTCAGATTTATATATTTTTTATCACTAAATCAAAATTGTCTGTTTTACATCCTTAGATGTTCCATATTATTGAAGCATTCCTCATCCCCTCCCTAGGGTGGTTTTCTAAACTTCAGAGTATAATGTCTTAACTGCGGTGTAAATAGAGTATTATTCGTGGTTAAGGTGACTTTTGTTGACCATTGTGTTAAATAATGTCAAAATGGTACCAAAGCACACTAAGGATTTTACATATGACCTATCTGTGGTTAACTTTAGAATGCTTTAATGGATTGTTTGAAGTGCTTGAAAAAATATATGCATAGCATTTAAACATTTGCCAAATGACTTCAAGTATAAGTGCATAATTTACCAATTATATTCTAGATTTATTTGATGTATAAATAAACATTTAATTGTGAATTGACAGCTAATTACAAACTGTTATATTTGAGTATATTTAGGAACATGAATGATAAATTTTGTGAATGTAAATTCATCTATTTATAAAAATATTGAATTTTCTAAATCTTTGTGTAGCAATAATATTTAAGGAATATAATATTTTCATGTTTTGCATGCAAATTAGCAGTATATTTGAATTGAATGAGCACAACAAAACTATCGTTAACATTTGATTTTAGTTCAATAGACTTACAGCTGATACTTGAAAAGTTGATATTTTACTGCAATTTTTAAAAATTGCTGGACATTTGATTTTTTGATGAAATTCATATTTTATGTGAATTTCTCAATATCAATGGCATGATTACTTTTTGAAACTGAAATTAGGTTTCTGTTAAATTCTATATACATGTATTGATGTGTTTGTTAATTTAATATACTACCGAAATTACTCAACTGTTAGCACCGCCAAAGAAACAATCAATCCATTTTGAATTTTGGTTAACTCACATGACCATTTGGAGCACTCCAAATGGTAACATGAATTTACTGAAATTCAAAACCCGATCGATTGTTTCTTTGGTGGTGCTAACAGTTGAGTAGTTTCAGTAGTAAAAATTGTTGTTTTATATAAAGTATTATTCTAGTGTCATTACAGAAAAAGACAGCTGTATGTTCAAAGATTAGATCATGCTTGCCATGCAGTCAATCAAACCATTTAGATGTGAATATACTTCTTTTAATTTAATCACCTCCACCTTAAATATACAAGAATTAAAGAAAGTAAAAACTCTTCAGAGAAATAGTACTAATAGCATTATTCCATGCTTTGGGAAGCATTGATGGTATAGCAGGAGAGTGCTTGCCTCTCACCAAGGCGACCCTGGCTAGATCCCCTGACTCGTCTGTTGTATTGAGTGGAGTTGTTTGATGGTTCTCTCCTGTGCTTCGAGAGTTTTTCTTCAGGTTGTCCAGTTTTCTTCCTTCAGCAAAAATCAACTTATATACAATATTTCCAAATCCAAGTCCCACACTTTCAAGGGTGGTCCACAATCCTTGTAAAATAAGAATCCCATGAATTGCTTACTATCAATAGACGTCACTTCCGGTAATATCTCCATTCTAACCGGTTGGAGAATGTTGGAAGTTGTCTCTGTATCTTGTTTTCTGGTTCCATGTTGTAGAAATAGTCAGATAAAATACTTTGAGGAATTATTTTCATGTGATCTGATTTAAGAATCACTAGTTGCCCCCCAGTCAAATCCAAGAAAGTCACGTGATAGTAAGCAATAGATAGTCAAATAAATAGAGGATATTACATAACTCAATTCAAAATATGTATATATATATATATATATATTTATATTAGTGATACAATATTGGGACACATTTTTTGTCTACGAAAAATTGTCTACGAAAGATTGTCTACGAAAGATAATAGTAATATGTCACTAATAATTATGTTAAATTGTATTTGTAGAAGTTCTCTTATAGTATCACATATAACTATTAATGAAATATATGATTTCTCATTGTAAAAGGATTTTGTTTTCACCATTGAAAATATTAACGTCTACACAGTGCTGTATTGATTTTCCTGACATTTGACCTACTGGGTATCTAAACAAGATGTAAACCATGTATTGTCTAGTCGGGGGGACAGAATTACTCGCATTCAATAAATTCAATAAAAATGTTTTTTTTTTTGTCTAACAAATGATATTATAAGTTGAAATCAGTTGTCATATTTCTCATTTCTGCTAGTTGTACTTTTTCTTTGTTAAAATAGTAGTTGGTTTTGGTTGTTCCAATCTTTATGAATTAGGATAGTTTGAAATATAGAGATGTTTTATCCATACTTATAATATGTAAATAAATACCTGTTACTTGGTTACTTTGGGGATATGAATTTTATCTTCTTCTGTCGAGGATTATGTCTCATTTAGGGTAAAAAAAAAATTTATTTTCACAC
The DNA here is from genome assembly GCA_964019055.1 of Anthopleura xanthogrammica. Lineage (NCBI taxonomy): Eukaryota > Metazoa > Cnidaria > Anthozoa > Actiniaria > Actiniidae > Anthopleura > Anthopleura xanthogrammica. The sequence goes on along the minus strand of OZ025224.1, from coordinate 3,637,209 downwards.
AAACCCATACATTTAATATCTTCTTTGTAGTTGTTGCCCAAATATATATTCTGTTTAATTGGATAATCACAAAGTACTCTTAAAATGAAATCCAAGACCCCAACTTCAGTTATAAAACTACTGATCTTTTGAATGCCATATGCTACCAGGGTTTCCTCAGATGTGCTAAAAAATGTATCATTCATAATTCATAAGGATTATCTATACATAGCCCTAGTTATATATGGATATTTGGATTTACGGCACAATATAAGCCATTTTACAGTTTTGTCTGCCATTTTAGATTGGGGCAAACCCAGAAAAATATATAGAAATCTGGATCACTTTGACGTCACATAACTCTGCTCAATTTTGTCGGATTTTGGAAATTTAAATTTCAATAACCAACAGACATGTACAGCAGCTGTCAGACTGAAAATAAGACCAATGTAAGTGTTTTAACTACCATTTACGAGTCAGTTTTCTTTTCTATAATTTTCACAACTCGCATGCCAACCATTATATTTTGAACAAAAGAATCTTATTTTCTCGATTTTAAGGACTATGAATAACAATGAAAATATATTTTCAAATAAGTTTAAATTTTGAAAATCCAACAAAACTGAGCGGAGTTATGTACAGTCAAAAGTCATCCAGATTCCTATATATTTTACTTGTGAAGGCTCCTGTATATACTATATGTATGAATACTGTATGAATTTACTGGCTTTCAGAGGAAATTTACAGAATCTCACAATAGAACATTTGAAATATGTCTTTAAGGGGGGACTTACCTATTTACCAGCCACGGTTGCTATGGAAAGGATTTAAATCTCTAAAAGGTTTTTCTTATATCATAACTTCATAGATAAAATCAATTTGTGAAATGGATAATTTTCTGATATGTGCGATGATGTCATCTCTCTTACGCAATTTATGACGTCATAGTTCATTAAAAATTAAAAAACAAGCGTGCATTTGGTCGGATTGACTCACAAATAAGCGAAATCATAGCTGATATGAATCGAAACAAAGTTAAGCATTATTTTTGAAAACGGTGAAAAGGCCAGGCTACCAAGCCATGTTGAATTTTTAAAATCTAAAAATTTTCCCACTCTCTTAACGTAGAGTAAAATCCATGCTTAACTTTGTTCCAATCCATGTCAGCTATAATGTTGCTTATTTTTGGGTCAAACGGACCTATTGCACGCTTGTTTTTTAACTTTTTATGAAATATGACGTCATTAATGACGCAAGAGTGATGACGTCATCACACATATCAAAAAATGGTCCATTTCACAAATTGGTTTCATCATGGGCTTAAAACATTAGAAAAACCTCTTAGGCATTTTTAAATACTTTCCATAGCAACTGTGGCTGGTAAATAGGTAAGTCCCCCCTTAAATTTAGTTTTGAGAGTTTTTAAAGCAAGAGAATGTGATTTAATCGACAGAACATCTGAATATTCTAGCATCGCACTAAAGAAATGTATGAGTTTCTGGTCCAACCTTAACTTGAAGGCATTGTTTCATGGTCATTCAAGCATATTTGTGAAACGTCTATTTTATTACATTTTTCAAATTTATTGTTAATTAAGTTATTGGTATTTAAATGTATCAGGGTGGAATGCAGCAAGTGATATTCTCACCAGGCATGATGCAGCGGAACCCACAACAGGGACAACCACAAAGAATGCAATATTATGGAGGAATGCCAACACGCCCAATGAGGATGCCACACCCACAGACACCTAATCAACAAATGTTCCCTTCTCCTTCACCCCCCGTAGGGGTACAACAAATGATACAGATGTCTGCGGGTGGAGGCCCGTCACCTTATGCAATGTCCCCTCAGCAGTATTCTCCGGTAAGTGGCCTGGTCTAAAGTTAGCGGATCAAGGGGGTGATGTAGTGGTAGCACACTCACCTCTCACTACATGTATGGGTTCTTGGGCTGGATTCCTGGACTCTACATCACATGTGAGTAGAGCTTGTAAGGTCTCTTCCTTGATTCAAGGGTTTTTCTTCTAGTTCTCAGCTTTCCACCTTTTGCGAACATAAGCGAAATTTGGAAATACCGGTATGAGTTACCTGTGCCCTGGCATATATATCAGCCCAGAGATTGTTTCAGAGTTCAATAATATTTGAAGGTTTTTTTAACAGAAGGTAAATTTGTTGGGAAATGTTTCCTGTCCAGTTACAGCCCTTTTCATATTTCTGCGACCTAACCAACCCAAGGCGTCTGGCTTGTTGGGAAATGTTTCCTGTCCAGTTACAGCCCTTTTCATATTTCTGCGACCTAACCAACCCAAGGCATCTGGCTTGTTGGGAAATGTTTCCTGTCCAGTTACAGCCCTTTTCATATTTCTGCGACCTAACCAACCCAAGGCGTCTGGCGTTTTGGCTTCGGTCAATCAAACTTACAAAGAGCCAAGTTAATTCCAATCAAGCGATAAGGAAATTCCCGTGACTAAACACCCATTTTCACATGGGAATTTCCTATCGCTCGCTATTGGAATTTCCTATTGCTCGCTATTGGAATTTCCTATTGCTCGCTATTGGAATAAACTTGGCCCGTCATAGTTTGATTGACAGAAGCCTAAACACCAGACGTCTGGAGTCGGTTAGGTCGCAGAATAATGAAAAGCGCTGTAAGTCTTTTCATCTCCAACAGGGCTTGAGTAATGGCTGGTCATTTGCCAGTCATGATGACCAGACAATTTATTTTTTGCTCAGTCATCCCTTGTTCCTGGGTCGATGTTACTGGTCAAAATGACCAGCAAGGCAAAGATTTGACAGGACAAGTTCCAGTTCTGGCCAGACATTGTCCAATAACCAACCATTATTTCAGGTCCGGCTCCAATCTTGCCAGATTCAATCATATGCTGATTAGCATTGTTAAATTTTTTTTTTAGGTTGACTATCAACAAGTACCAGTTACAGGCCAGCAATTACCATACAGAGGTCCAGGACAGCAAGTATCTGGATATAATCAAGTACCATACCAAAATTATTCAACTTCTGCGTCAATGCCGCCGCCACCTATGTATGGACAGCACCCTATTATGTTTGTAAGGAACCCAATGCCTCAAAATATGCCAGGTAAATACCACCTGAAGTTTGAATCACTGGTATGGGTCCTCCTTGATTGATTGGCAATAGGTGGGGCAAAAACAGGAGGGCTTTGGGGGGGAAGGGATGGGGAAGCACAGCAAAATTACTACGATTTTGATAATGTCATGATATGGAATTCACACAAAATGAATAAGAATTATTTTTATCAGGGCTAAGAATAAGATTAATGGCTGGTAAGCTAGCTGCCAGTCATGAAGGCCAAATTTGTAATACCTTGTTTCTGGTCAAAATGACAGCAAAGATTTGACCACACAAGTTCAAATTCCGGCTGGACATAGTCCGATGACCAGCTGTTATTTTTTGGCCTTGATTATTAATGCAATTTTTGGGCCAATAGCTTGGGTTGAAAGCTCAACAGTATTGACAGTTGAAATCTAGGGTTAAAGTAGTCTTCATAAAATGCAGAGGATGGTCAATATGGTTTCCAATACTTTTTTTTTGCAATTCTTTCTGATGCAGATTGGATTGGGACTGTACTCCGTTAACCAATACACCACATTTCTCAACCATTCAAATGTGTATAAAAGTTGATTATATAACAACTAAGTTTTGACTTTGAAATCTTTACAGGTCCGCAATATCCGCAGGCCCGTCAAGAACAGCAACCAGCACCAACGCCTCGTAGAAAAAATATTATCCAAATTAAAGATCCGGATCAAGACAATAAAGATGTAACCGAAGAAATCCTTTCACAGTCTGCTACAAATACGAGTAATTCAGGTTCTCCCAGCCTTTCTGGACATTCAAATACACCTCCACAAGAAAATGCGTCAAAAAATAATGAATCGCTAGGGTCAGTTTCTGCAGCGCCGGTAGCTGTTATTATAAGTGATCCAAATGACTCTGCAAAGAAACCCAAACCAATTGTCGCACAGGCAGCCACACCAAGTCAAACGCCCAAGAGCACTTCGCCAAAGATAATGCATTCGGATGTCAAACTTATTTCCATCAATAAAAGTACTAGAACTGTAGACAAGGATCTTAAGAAGGAGGAATCTAAGGTAGATGCTGGAAAACCACAAGTTAAGGCAGCTGGTGAAGATGTTGCTCAGCCAAAGAAAGCTTCTGATACTGCAAGTAGTGCTACAACAGTAGTAGATGGTGCAAAAATTAGTACTGAAGCTAAAGACAAAGAAGTTAAAACAGAAGTTAAAACAGAAGTTAAAACAGAAGTTAAAACAGAAGTTAAAACAGAAAATCAAATCAATGATAATACTGCCAAACCTAGTATATCAAATGAAACTGTACCTCCCTCCGCTCCTCTAGATTCTAAGGCTGCAACTGAAGCAAAGAAAGAAATATTGACAGACACTGAACCTATTGAAAAACTGGAATCAAAACCAAAAGAGCAGCTTAGCTTAGAATCACAGGAGCAAACAAAACCAAACAGTGAAAACTTACCCAATGGGTCTATAAGCCCGGTAACAGTAAGTGAAGAAGTTGTTGAAGAAAAAACCACCCAGGATTTAGAAATGGTTCCATCTGTAAAAGATGTTCCTAAATCAGATATTAAAGTTACAAAAGAAGAAGAAATATCTAAGGTTACAACAGAGACTGGTAAGGATGCTGCATTGTCAAGCGTAGAGCCAACTCAAGAAGAAGAAACAGTCAATGGAGTGGAGTCTGAATCAAAAGGCAAACAAACTTCGGCTCCTACGAGTGCAACTTCTGATTTAGCTAGTAAGGGTTTTGTTGGTCATATGTGTTGTTTTTTTATATGCTGTTTCTTGCCAAGAGGGAGAGAGTATTATTTTAATTTCTGGTTTGAGGTTCAGTCAATAATGCCAGATTATCTTTCAAGGTGTTACTTCTGAATGACATGTAGCTTGTTATAGGAAGTGCACTTGGCTTTCATCTTTGGGGTCTTGGGTTCCATTTCTGTACTCAGAATCTCATATGAAAAGAGTTAACTGGGTCCCTGCCTTGATTCCAGAGGTTTTCTCTGGATTCTCCAGTTTTCCTCTCTATAAAACTTGCCAAGCTAATTATTTATTATTCAATCTGAGTTGGCCATTACCCGGCCTTGATCAGCCTAGAGGTTGTTTCAGGGTATTGATGACTTTGCAAGGTTTAATTATTTTTATTATTATTATTTAATTAAGTTTGTAATCAACTTCTCTACAATTTTTTCATATTCATTGGTGTCTATCAGACTAATAATTTTTCTAAGTAAATGTCTATTCCATAACTTTCCATTTGCAAAATTGCAAACAAAAACAAATTACGGTTTTTTTTCATTTATTTAGTTACTTTTATATATATTTACTTATTTTGTTGATCACAAAGTGTTTTTAAACAAATATATAGATAAATATCTAAAATCAATAGACCTTATTGGCTAACACGTTGCTATGTACGTTTCCACCCAATTCAAATCCTCTGGGAATAATAATGTTCTTTGTCTGTCGTATTTCGATATCACATGGAAAATTTTTGAAACAAAAGTTCTTATTACTGGGTTGCTATGGTAGCAAACCAGTCTTAAAATGAGATCCGTTTTTCGGGCGTCAGGTAGACCATAATTTCACACGTCATGATTGGTCGAGAACTTGTAAACAATGTCCAATGAAGTTGCCACACGACATCGAGGACGATGTATTTATAGTTTTTAGTGTTGTGTCACCATTAATTCATTCGTTCAGGGTTCGTGAAGTACTAGTTTGTCTGTAGGCATGTTGCGTACTATTGTCTTTAGGTTTTTTAACGCTACGCTTAAACTACTTACAAACACACACGCCGTACGTGGTAGACACACACTAAAAGATGTTATTGAGCGATTTTGGAACGGGTTGGTCCACATACTCAAAGAGAGAAGTCTGAGAATCTATGAGCTATCTTTGAGAATCTATGAGCAAACTACGGTATGAGAATCGTAGAACTAGACAAACTAGTCAAAATAGACTAAGAGAATCTATAAACTACCTAGCTATGATCAAACTAGATCTTACCAGATCTCAGATACAAAAAAATATACTGAGACAAACTACAGAACGAGAGACAAACTACAAAACGAGTGACAAACAAAGCTTTGATGAAAGCTGACTCCAAGAACTTGTAGAAGTCAGACGAGCTGATAGTGATCTACAAGAAAGCGAACTGCCAAGACTCCTTGTTGAATATTTCCATTTATGAAAATAGAGAAAACAAAAACTGAGGGAAAAACAAATGACCAGTTAAACACATTTTGGCTAAGAGTATTTACATTGATAAAACATTTGTTTTGCAGCGAACAGTTTCGATACTGAAATAGATATGTTTATTTCATCAGCTAGTCTTGAAAGGTACTCTAGTAGGTCAAGTAGAAATATAATATGCGTTGACAAGTCAGTAACGCAACACTGTCTTACTAGAATTTAAAATGTTTTTAATAAAGGGGGACTTTGAACCCAAAAGGAACACTTTGGTAAGAAATAATAGAGTATATAGGATTGGTGAGTGGGCGAGCTCTCACACAGGCAACCCAGTGAACGCTCCAAGAGCGTCTAGTTCCCAGAGGTTTCGAATTGGGTGGAAACGTACATAGCAACGCGTTATCCAAAAAAGAAAAAGAAACTGCAAAATATAAAATATAAATTTTAGAAGACAAAATCAAAAATAATTTTATTAATTTCATCAAGTTTTGGATTGATTTTAGAATACAAGTTTTAAACAACAATTTTCAAAATTAATTTTTTTCCAAAAGCAAAAAGAAAAAAAAATCTCTGGAATTCTTTTTAATAACAAACAGTAAACTTCAGATCTTTTTAATATTGCTCATGCTTTGACAAATTAGAGTTCCACAATTTCCAGACTTCTGAAGCATACTTTTTAGGTTTTAACTATGCTACAAAATCTACCCAGAATAACTAGAAACCTTAATATTATGTTTGAATCACATAGGATTCATACAGGTTTTGGAAAGTCTTGGAAAATTTTGGAAATTTATTCGGTAATGGATTTTTGCAGGTCACCAAGTTTTAGAAAATTAATTTTTGGTCCACTAGGCTATGGAAAAGTTATGGATTTTTTGTAGCTCGTCTAGTTTGTACTTTTGAAATAATCGTTTTTCATTGTAAAGCAACCGAGATTTCTTTTTATCTGTGCAGTATTGTTTTGCATCGGTATTGTATGTGTTGGTTGTTTCAAATCCATGAATTTGGCTTTATTTTTGTGCTATGTGTGGTTTTGGAAATTTGAGTCAAAGGGCTTTGGAAAGTTTTGGAAAAGTTTTTGAAATTCTAACAAAGAAAGCATGTATGAACCCTGATTTAAAAAAATTGTATGAAGAGTAGAAGCTACTGAGTTATATATTGTGTTACTTTGGTGTCAATTTTATGTATTACATCACTGTAGTGTGTGTACTTAACCTTTGACTTTAAGATAGTGTCACATGATCAGTAGCTAATGACAAATCAATACCGTGTTTCCTTAATTGGGCAATAGAACATTGTGAGCCATTTTGCTCTTCCTTACTTAGTTTAATGTTGATTTCAAAGAAAAGTCACCTTCAAATCCTTACACAGACTTAAAAGTAAGTAGCATTTCATTATGCTTTAGGAATTTAATCAGGATGCCTTAAACAGTACTTAAAGCTAAAACATTCCTTCGAATTCCTGTCTTGAAATATTGCCAATTCATTGCTTGAAGAGTTTGGTCCATGCTGAATACATTCTGTGTCCTCTATTGCTTTGAATTAAGAATATTATTCAAACTTGTTTCAAAATTTGCATGATTATTTAGACAACAGCAAATGGAGCGTAACTTAATATCTTCAAATATCCAAACTCATGCTTGGTTTGTCTCACAGATAGCATTTTTGTTAGACATTTTTCCTGGTGGAAAAGCCATTGAAACATTGACCTTTCCTTTTTGATTTCTTTGTTTATTTAATCCTTTATCAACAGTGACAAGATACTTATCTAATTAAATTTTCAAATCATTCTGCAGATTTGTATTATGTGAAGTTAGAGTTTATGAGGTCTGGTTAAAATCATGCAAAGTTTTTCATTAAATTATTTTCTAATTTTGTATAATAGATCTTAAAACATTTTAAGTAAATTAATTGATTTTTTTAGGAGATTCACATGTACAAATTACCTAATAATATGTATTTATTTTATAATTTGAAGGTCTGGTTAAAATCATTCAAAGTTTTCCATAAGATTATTTTTTAACTTTGTATAACAGATCTTAAAACATTTTTAATTCTAATTGAATTTCACATGCAGTAATTACCTAACAATGTTAATTATTTTACTAAAATGCTGAAAGAATACACTTTAGGGGTAATGTAATTTTTTTGCAGGTTAATGTGACATTTTGTTTATCAGACATTGAATCAACAATCATCTTAAAAATATCAGGGCTACCATAAATCTCAAGAGAATATGTTAAGATAGAGCTGTAGATTTTATTATAATATTGTTCGTGGTTAACTGATTATAGCTTTTCTTACAAAAATTATTGAAGACCGTATTTCAAATGCGTAGAAAAATTGTGTGTGATATAGCAAAATCCTGGAGGAATTGTATGCAATGCAGGGAGCCCTTTAATTTTATTAATACCTTGAAACAACCTCTGGAATCGTCTAAGTCGGGACATGGCTTACTTGCAGATTGAGTCCTAAAAATAGTAGTGTATTAGGTTTATGTGGAGGGAGGAAAACTGAAAAAAGCAGAGAAAATGCTACAAATCAAGAGAGAGACTATAAGTCTGGCTTTCACTACATCACAAGCTCAAGCACAAGCGCAAAGATTTAAAAAATTTGATGCTTGTGTTTGGGAATGCATCGTAGTAAAAACCAGACTTTAGTCTCTCGATTGGTGGCATTTTCTCTGTTTTTTTCAGTTTTCCTCCCTCCACAGGCGATTTTAACAAACTCTATCCATATAAGATGGTAGGTTGAACCTGAGACCCAGAAGTGAAGGGCAAGTGTACTACCGCCTTGCCTCCCTTGATTCCACAAAACTGAATAATCTAAAGAAAAACCCTAAAAGAGTAAGACAAGTTATATGTTTTTGTAATTTTTTCAGTGAAAGAACATAAACAAAAAAAACTGAAAAAAAGGCTGAAAGAAATTGACAAAAAGCCTGACCAAGCTGATCTTATGGATGCCTACACAGAGGCTCCACCGCCAAAAGAAGAAGCCAAGGAAGAGGTATGTATGTAGAGAATATTGTCTAATTATTATTGAAATATTTGGCATCTGATTGGTCAAAGTTTTCTATTATTTGGTTTATTTTGAAATATTCCTGAATAAGATTCTTTGTCTGTTGTATTTCGATATCACATTTTTGGGGCAAAAGTTTTTATTCCCAGAGGTTTTGAATTGGTTGGAAATGTACATAGCAACGCATAAGCCGATTAGGTCTATTTTGTTAAAATTAATTAGTTAGGTTTTGCTGAGAAAATCCAAGTTGAAGTTTATGCAAATGAAATAAATTTTGCATCGGAATGATGAAGCTCATCACAGTCATGATTGCTATTGTATTTCCTTCATGAATATTCACTAGTCAAATAAACAGGATTCATACAGGTTTTGGAAAGTTTTGAAAATTGATAAGCTATGGATTTTTTTTGTAGCTCATCTGGAGTATTGTTTTGCATTGGTAAATGTATGCTGAATTTTAATTCTTGGGAATTTGGCTTTATTTTTGCACTGTGTGGTTTTGGAAATTTGAGTCAAAGGGCTTTGGAAAGTCTTGGAAAAGATTTGGAAATTCTCACATGGGATCCTGTACGAGCCCTGAATAAAGAAGATTAACCATTATTTTTTTGTTCTAGCCTAAAGAAGACAAAAAAGAAACCAAGAAAGAGGAACAAGAGGAGAAAGCTGGATCAGAGGAAGAAACATGGGAAGACAAGGACGAGAAATCTGAAGATGGTGAGTGTAATCAATTAAAACTTATGGTTTTCTGCCAAGTACCACTTTAATGAAGAAATAGAAAATATGTGTGCTACTGTGCACAGTTATAACGCACTTGGGGATTGACAGAACACAAGAGAAGTGTTAGAAGAAGCATGACACAAGTGGAGTATGTCACAATACTTCTCGAGTGAAACAATAGAAGGTGTGAGTGTGGGTACTCTCAATCCCTTGACTGCCTATATGACATACTGAGTATCACAAAGTTTACACTTCACATGCCTATAATTACGTACTAAGTACGTCAAGATTTAGATAAAATATATGTAATCCCTGGCATATGGAATACAATTTCCTTTGGCCTGATGGATGTAATGGTGTTATGACACATGATTATGACTTCTTTGCAACCTCCCTAGACAATACTCCCGTTTTGAGTTCTCTTTTACGCTGTGTTAGCCTCAAAACCGTGTAATATATTCTTTTATTCAGTAACAGCCCGTGGAAATTCAAGAGATCTGTGTGTAAAGAAGACAATAAAAATACTTCGAAATTTCATGAGTTTTATCTAAATTTCTGCATAATTTACGCACAATTGAGGCTAACACAGCGCTCAGATTTTCAGCAATTCGTCCAAAATTCCTGTTTTTGATTGGCACAGGATATGCAAATGCATGGCGCAGGATATGCACATGCATAACCCTGGCAGTGAAGGGGATAATACGTGCTCTCTCAACTAATCAGGACATAAGATTTAGAACAGTTATTTTAGAAATATTTTTTTAAACTCTGGAAATGCTTTTGAGGAGTTTTGCATTTACCCTAAATTAGCGAAATAATGCAGAACCAGTTATATTTAAGATGAAGAAAGATTTATTGTACGAGTTATCCTATTCTTTATTTCTTTACAAAAGGATTGTGGTCACCAGAAGCAGATGCTGAAGAAAACAAAAATGGTCCAAGATTCTACGATAGAGATTTCTTACTACAATTTCAGTTCAATCCTGTTTGTACAGAAAAACCTGATGGTCTACCAGACATTGAGGTAGTTCTTCAGACCCCAGTCACTCACAGACCTCAAATGAAACAACCGTATGCCAACAGGTTAGTGATAGGGAATCAAGGTTCAATCTGTGAGTTGGCAATGCCCTGACTTAGATCAGCCCTGGCTGATCTAAGTCAGGGCATGACTAACTCACAGATCGAACCCTAAAACAACCTCTGGGCTGATCAAAGTCTGGGCATGGCTATATCACAGATCAAAGCCTGAAACAGCCTCTGGGCTGATCAAAGTCAGGGCACAGCTAGCTCACAGATCAAACCCTGAAACAGCCTCTGTGATGATCTAAGTCAGGGCACAGCTAACTCACAGATCAAACCCTGAAACAGCCTCTGGGCTGATCTAAGTCAGGGCACAGCCAACTCAACCTCAGAGGTTGTTTCAGGGTTCGATCTGTGAGTTAGCTGAGCCCTGACTTTGATCAGTCACACAGTTGGTCAATCCATCCATCCATCCATCCACTCTCATACATTCAACCATCCCTCCCTCCCTCCATCAATCCATCCATCCACTCATTCATTTATTGTTTTGTTTTCAACAGAATGGGAGGTGGTGGAGGTGTAGACTTCATGATGCCCAGCTACATGCAAAGAGGACCGCAAAGAGGACAAGGAGTGAGTAACCTTGAACAAACAACCCATTTTGCTCTGGCTTATAAAGTACTTGATTGTTATTGAAGGGTTATTCTAGTGGCTAGCGGCAGTATATACTGCACCTATCAATGTTAAGTTCCGAGGGGTAATGTCTGTTCGCATCCATTTTACATACAGCTATTTCAAAATGGTTGGCGAAGTTTTTTATGCATGTTGCACACCTAGCCAGAAATGTATTGTGATTCATATGTAAATAATGTTAGCACAGAAGAAAATATTTTGGAAACAATTGCAGACAAAGTTTGGTAAAATTTCATATTTTAACAAAACCTTCACCAACCTTTTAGGTGAATTTTTTTGCAATTTACCAAAAAGTTGGTGAAAAGTCAGGGAATTTCTGTCAGCTGTCACAAAATTGTTTTAAATTCGAAATTCTTAGTTAGGCTCCTTTGTTCCAACTACCATAAAAATATATTTTTTGTAAAATAAGTGCACAGTGTGGTCAGTGAAAAATGTTTTTTGATCAGTGAAATGTCAGAGAAAGACATGGAATTTTACTTTTCCAGATGAGTGGGAACCCTGCCTTTTTGAAATAGCTGTAGCTGTATATGGGAGACTGTTCATAGTGGTTCTGAAGTACAAAAAATGCACTCTCTTAAGAGTCCTAGTCAAGTCATTAATTTACATTATTTCTATATCGTTATAGCAGTCTGGCCAATCAATGACTCGCAGCAATAAAGGACGAATGCCTGCAAAGAAAGTCATTCATACCATTGAACAGAAAGTTGAGGTAAGAACCACAAATTTATTTATAACAGCAGGGACAAATTTAGTATCGTATTACTAGGTCGAGATAGACACCTTGGAAGCAAATAGCAAAAAAACAGGAGAGGATCAATATTTGAAGAATCTAAACCGCCATTAGACTTGTTCTTGAAATATGAAAATTGCAGGGTCTTACTGAAGAACCCTACAGGGATGACAGCCCCCTGGATAAATATTATTATTGATTGATTAATTATGTGGAGGTTTTCTTACTTTTAGCTCAGTAGAAGTGAAAATAAATGGGTACGTCCTACAGAAGCTTTAAAGAAATTGACTGAAGAAGAGAAAAAGCACCAAGTAAGTTTATCTCTCTTCTTTTAATAACTAGGAATTCCTTAGAAAACACTAAAAAGGAATAGACCCCTTTCATGTGACAAAGTCTGAAAATGGGAAAACATGCTGAAGCCAGAGGTCTATTGGAATGGTTGAATGAATGAAATAATGATCAAGTTTAATTGATATGAATTTTTGTTCTTTTCTAGGAAATGATTCGTAAATTCCGTGGAATCCTCAACAAACTCACCCCACAGAAGTTCAGTACTTTGATTCAACAAGTCCTTGAACTGGAAATTGATACTCCTGAGAGACTAGAAGAAGTTATTAATATTATTTTTGAAAAGGTATTGTCTTTGAATTGACTTTTTGATGTTGAGATATTTTTAATTTAAATTCAGCCTTTGGGCTAAAACTGACATGTGAAGCCTTTATTTGATAACAGTCAAATAACAAGGGTGACGATTAAATAACAAGGGAGATCTACCATCTTGTTAATGGTGATGATGACGATGATAATGGCATTGATGATGATGATGATGGCATTGATGATGGTGATGGCGTTGATGATGGTGATGGCGTTGATGATGGTGATGGCGTTGATGGTGATGGCGTTGATGGTGATGGCATTGATGATGATGGCATTGATGATGGTGATGGCATTGATGATGATGATGACATTGATGATGGTGATGGCATTGATGATGATGGCATTGATGATGATGACATTGATGATGGTGATGGCATTGATGATGGGGATGGCGTTGATGATGGTGATGGCGTTGATGGTGATGGCATTGATGATGATGGCATTGATGATGACGATGATGATGGTGATGGCATTGATGGTGATGGCATTGATGATGATGACATTGATGGTGATGGCATTGATGGTGATGGCATTGATGATGATGATGACATTGATGGTGATGGCATTGATGATGATGATGGCATTGATGATGATGGTGATGGCATTGATGATGGTGATGGCATTGATGATGGTGATGGCATTGATGGTGATGGCATTGATGATGGTGATGGCATTGATGATGATGGCATTGATGATGGTGATGGCATTGATGATGATAATGACATTGATGATGATAATGACATTGATGATGATGGCGATGGCGTCAATGATGGTGGCGATGGTGATGGTGTCGATGATGGTGAAAGCATCAATGATGGTGATGGCATTGAAAGTGATGGCATTGAAGATGATGATGGTGATGAAGAGAATGATTATGTTGAAAAAATAAATCGATGTATAAACTAGGTAAAAATATGTATAACAAATAAAAATGTTTGAATGACTCAAATTTCTTGTCTTTTGCAGGCTATAAGTGAACCCAGTTTTAGTGTTGCCTACGCTAACATGTGTAGATGTCTTGTGCCTGTAAGTATGAAGTATATTTCTGTTAATAAATACTACGATGCATGCTATGCTAGACATCACAATGGAGATTCTGAAAATTCTCTTGAAAATTCCTATTCTGATTGTTCTTGAGAAATGTATTTCTCTTGTAATGGACAACGAGTTGGTAACGAAGATAGAAATAATTTCCTATACAGATGAGAGGAACTAGGGAGAGTTATGTAAATTAGTAGTTTATATGTTGTGACACTCCAGAGTTGTGGGCCTGGACCTGCCACTACACAGAGTGTTCTGTGGTGTATGGGGACTTGAGGGAGTAACCAGAACTACTATTTTGACAAGTAACTGTTTAATGTTTCAGACCAATGTAAAAGTAGAAAGCAAGGATGGCAAAGACACAACTATAACATTCCGTAAAATCCTGTTGAACAAATGTCAGAAGGAATTTGAGAAAGAGAAATCTGACGAAATTGATATTCATGAAAAAATGGATGAGCTTTTGAAGCAAGGATTATCAGTAAGTATCTGCATGGATATACAGTACCAATATGGGCATGCTGGAATTTCGCTCTGCACTTTTCAGAGTGTTTGTAATTCAAGTTTTATAAACTCCACCATCATAACATTGGAATGGAAGTGTGTAACTTGGGTGTTGTATGTATTTTGCTTGTATGAGATTTTAAATTTGTAAAATTTTGCAATAAAAAATGTAAAAAACAAAAATTAATCTTTGAATTTTTTCACCACAGGAAGAAGAATTGAAACTAAAAAAAGATGCACTAGCACTGGAGGAACAGAAAGGAAGAAGAAGAACTCTAGGAAATATCCGATTTATTGGAGAGTTATTTAAACTCAAGGTATGAAGTTCACTCAAGAGTATAAGCCCCTTTCCTTGTATCTGTGGGGTATTGGCTTCTGTCAGTCAAAAAGACAAACCTTCAAATCGAATCCTGAAACAACCTATGGACTTATCTAAGTGAGGGCATGCCTTATTCACAGATCAAACCCTGAAACAACCTCTGGGCTGATCTAAGTCAGGGCATGGCTTATTCACAGATCAAACCCTGAAACAACCTCTGGGCTGATCTAAGTCAGGGCATGGCTAACTCACAGATCGAACCCTAAAACAACCTCTGGGCTGATTTAAGTCAGCAGGCAGTAAAAAAAAACTTCCAACTGCAACTTGCCACTATGGAGTTTGCAGAATATTGAGAATCACAGTTATGGCTCAGTAACTAGTACATTGTTCTAATTATATTTATAATTTTGTTTTGTTTTTAGATGCTCACAGAAAGCATCATGCACGACTGTATCATTAAGCTGCTCAAAAGTAATGATGAAGAATCATATGAGTGTCTCTGCAAGCTCCTGTCAACTATTGGAAAGGATCTTGATCATCAAAAGGCTAAGGTAGACCCCTTGCACTCGTCAAAACAGCTCAATTTGGAGTAAAAAACAAAAGAGGTCAATCTCCTGAGAATTGGAAACCTATTGTTTTGTCCTCCAAATTGAGCTGCATTCTAACTGTATATTCTAATTGTATATCTTGGAGAACTGTTTTGATCAGTTTTCAACTAGCACTGAACTGAAGAAGAAAACAAGTACATGCTATGCAAATGAACTTAGTGATCAAGGGTTGGTTTTCCTCCAACTGACTGACTAAATAAATGAATGAATGACTGAGTCAATGACTGACTGGCTGATTGACTGACTGACTGACTCAATGAATGACTGACTACATAATTGACTGGCTCACTAAATGAATGACTGAATGACTAACTTACAGACTGAATGACTGGCTGACTCAATGACTGACTACTGACTGACTCAATGACTGACTACTGACTTACAGACTGACTGACTGACTCAATGACTGACTGACAGCTGACTGCCTGATTGACAGACTGACTGACTAAATGAATGACTGACTACATAATTGACTGGCTCACTAAATGAATGAATGACTGACTGACTTACAGACTGAATGACTCAATGACTGACTGACATCTGAGTGGCTGATTGACAGACTGACTGACTAAATGAATGACTGACTACATAATTGACTGGCTCACTAAATGAATGAATGACTGACTGACTTACAGACTGAATGACTCAATGACTGACTGACATCTGAGTGGCTGATTGACAGACTGACTGACTAAATGAATGACTGACTACATAATTGACTGGCTCACTAAATGAATGAATGACTGACTGACTTACAGACTGAATGACTCAATGACTGACTGACATCTGAGTGGCTGATTGACAGACTGACTGACTAAATGAATGACTGACTACATAATTGACTGGCTCACTAAATGAATGAATGACTGACTGACTTACAGACTGAATGACTCAATGACTGACTGACATCTGAGTGGCTGATTGACAGACTGACTGACTAAATGAATGACTGACTACATAATTGACTGGCTCACTAAATGAATGAATGACTGACTGACTTACAGACTGAATGACTCAATGACTGACTGACATCTGAGTGGCTGATTGACAGACTGACTGACTAAATGAATGACTGACTACATAATTGACTGGCTCACTAAATGAATGACTGAATGACTAACTTACTGACTTACAGGCTGACTGACTGACTGACTGAGTCAATGACTGACTGGCTGATTGACTGACTCACTGACAGCTGACTGGCTGATTGACTGACTGGCTACATAATTGACTGGCTCACTAAGTGAGTGAATGAATGAATGACTGAATGACTAACTTACTGACTGACTGAGTCTATGACTGACTGACATCTGACTGGCTGATTGACTGACTGACAGACAGCTGACTGGCTGATTGACTGGCTGGTTGACTGGCTGATTGACTGACAGACAGCTGACTGACTGACAGACAGCTGACTGACAGACAGCTGACTGGCTGATTGACTGACTGACAGACAGACCAAATGAATGAATGAATGAATGAATGACCCAATTGGAAACTAACTCCCTATGCCATATTTGTAACACACAAAAAATATTGTTGTCATAATGAAGAAATTAATGAATATTGTTATTTTTATCACAGCCAAGAATGGACCAATACTTTGAACAAATCAACAAAATAATTGAAAGCAAAAAAACTTCTTCAAGATGCCGATTTATGCTACAGGATGTGAAGGAGCTCCGGTTCAGTAACTGGGTACCTCGACGAGATGACAATAATCCTAAAACTATTGATCAAATTCACAAAGAAGCAGCTGAAGAAGAAAGAAAAGTGATGTTATTAATTCAACACACAAAAATACCGAACAAACGGGATCCTCCAGGAAAAGGTAAGATGTTTTTTTGTGGTTAATATTTTTGTAATATAGTAGAATTTGTACAATAATTTTGGTTTTTCCTTGGTTTCCTGTTGATGCCCGAAAAATTATTGGGGGGGGGGGGGGGGGCAGTGCGCTTCCGCAGCCTCTGCTGTATGGATCCCATAAGAGTTGAAAAACTACTGAGACCATTGAAAATTTGATTGACAGATAATAAAATTATCATTTTCGTAAGAATTATTTTACTCATCATCCCGATAATTTGTTGTTTAATAGGTCGCGATAGTCCCAGACCTAGTGGTATTCCAACATCTGATGAAGCATGGACCACTGTACCAGGACGACAGAGAAATGTGAATGTTGATCCCAAGAAGTTCCAGGATGTAAAGAAGGTTAGTTAGCATTATGTGTTGAAAATACAGCCAATCACAGGGTTCGCATAACCCAGCAATCATAATATGCGGGAAAGCTGTTGTATATTTAGCAGTTTCCCATTGTTCCTTCCCATCGGGCATTACAACCTAGGTGTATTTTCAATGGTGTGGGATAAAATGGTTTTATAATGCTTTCTAGTGGCACAACATGGAATATCTCGCTTGTATTTTCTAGTATGTACACCTATTTCTATACTGTCTGATACTCATTTTTTTTTTAATGTAATAGCGTACGAATGTAGACACAGAGAATATCTCACTTGGTCCAGGTGGGCGTGGTTTGGGCGCATGGTCACGTGGCAGTAGTGGTGGATCAGGACCTGCTTCAGGACCCAGTACACCAACTGAAGAACCAAGAGGGAACAGGTAATCCCCTGCTTATAAGTTTGATTTTGGGCACTGGTGGATCTGGGGGGGGAGGGGTCTGTCATGTACCTTGGTGAGAGGTTTAGTTTTTTGTAGCATAGACAACCCATGCTACCCAAAAATGGCTTATAATAATGATAATAAATTATATATAATAAATTATATTTTTGTAGATTTTCTGCTTTGGGAGGAGAAGGCAGAAGAGGTCCTGCTGCATCAAGGTTTGTGTCTACAATATTCCATTGACTACAGTTATTTAACTCATTATTATTCAAGATTGAAAACACAATCAAAATCATAACTATGAAGAGATTTGTACTAGCCTTTTTTTGAATTCATAAAATCAAGTTCATTGATTACAGACTCATTTATGCAGGGTTACCCTAAGTTCAATTAGAGGACCCTCCTGAAAATCATCACCGATGAGTGTGGCTTTCTCGTTGAATATAATAATAAATTTTAAAAATGTCAAAACATTCACAAATACCAATGGTAAAGTAAAGAATGCAACACTTCAACAATATGAACACTTTGAAATTCCACTGACTTTCACACTAGACACCTGAATATTCTACACAAAATCAAGGCTTACCCCACATAAATGAATCTGTAATCAAGAATGTAACACTTCAACAATACAAACACTTTGAAATTCCACTGACTTTCACACTAGACACCTGAATATTCTACACAAAATCAAGGCTTACCCTGCATAAGTGAATCTGTAATCAATGAAGACAGCGGCTCTAAAAAGGGCTATTGCTAATAACAGATCAAGATGCTACTATCAATCGAAAAAATTGAGTCTAAAATAGAATTGAATGTTATATTTTTAGACAAGGCTCTGGTGCTGGTCGCCAAGAGTCTCGTACCCAAGGGTCAACTGGAAGACGTCCAGCAAGTGAACGTGAAAAGGCATTGGAAGCTGTGCGAAGCGTAGTACAAACAAAGGTACAGTAGTAGAAGCCTGGAACAGGGGCTTGGCGTGGTTTCGTTCATTGGGGGGGGGGGGGGATGGGAGATGTATTATTCTCCCACCATATCCACAGGAATCTCACACATAAATTTAATGAAAATTTGGAGCCAAGATCAAATTTTAGGGGGGTGGCCTATCCCCTCACTGTGCCAATGACCTGGAAAATAGAACATGGAACATTATGTATAAATGGATGATTTGGTGACGGGGCAAAAAATGTCCCTCAGAATCACTTGTCTGTATTCATTTGCTAAGTTACTGAGAATATATCAAATTTATTTCATCACTCATAGCTCCTAAGTGGAGTTCAGGGCCCCTTTACAATGTTATTCACAGCTTTCCCATTCCAGACCATTCATTGCCTTGAGAATAAGATCTTAGTGGTAATTAAAGAAATGTAGAAAAGTCTAGAAAATGGGATATGGTCTGAAACAGAAAAACACTGACACAATCTTGTTTAGTAACCCTAACTTTCCTAGGCTTGTAATTTGGTATCCCTTAGTTTTCAAGATCTATATCACATCCTTATTGACCCTTTCCTTCCCCATCCATACTAGATAAATAGTTAACATACTGTTCTATTGAATTAATAATTATTGACAACAGCCCAAGCCTGATGAAAGACAAACACCCTCACCTCAACCAGATGAAGTAGAAGAAGAAGAAGGAGTAGAAGAAGAAGAAGAAGAAGAGCAAGAGCAAGAGCCTGAAGCCAGCCCACCTTCAGCACCATCACCTCCTGCCAGTAAAGAATTAACAGACGAGGAAGTAGAGAACAAAGCAACGGGACTTATTGATGAGTATCATAACATCAAAGACTTAAAGGTTAGTCATTCCTGTAAAATGGGTTTTGTACACTAAACACTACACTGGTATTCACTTGCTATGGAGTTGGAATCTGAAGCAGCTTATGGCAAAGTGAAAATCAGAAAACAGAGTCAGAAGCATGTCAGAAGTGGAATCAGAGGGATCAGATGACTGTCTTTTGCTTGACTTGTGCTTACGCTTACGATAAGTGGTTTTCACATATGTACGGAACACCTTTTTACCTATATATCAACATTCATCCTATCAACCATCTACCATCTACCACCACCCTACTATCTACCAACAACTACAAACAGTGTAGGGAAAACCTACCAACTACCTACTCTGTCATCAATCTACTGCTAAAATCTTACTGACATTACCTAACAACCACATACTAATGCCCATGCTAACCACATACCTTCACCCTACTATGGTACTCATTACAAGATCTCCTTGCACTCACACACAAAAAAAGCCGCTTCACTTGCACTAAAAAGAAGAGAACTGTTAGAACTCTGCTGAAATGAATGGTATATTTTTGTTGATTGCAGGAAGCAATAGAATGTGTTCAAGACCTCAACTCTCCTGGAATGCATCATAAACTTGTGATTGTTGCTTTGAATCATTCTATGGAGAAACATTCATCAGAAAGATTACTCACAGCCAAACTGATGCATGCCTTACTACAAAATAAGGTTATTTCAGAGGAAAGCTATATTCAAGGGTAAGTCATGGTCACAGTGGACATTTCAAATAACATGCATACGTTTTGGGTTTGGCTTGTCTGCATTTCAATCCCAGAAAGCGCTATTCAAACAATAGGTTTTGCTCATTTGCATTAGATTCGGCACATGTGAAATTCGACCTATAAACTGGGCCTTAGTTACCAGTTACTTAGTTGCTATGTGCCCCACAAGCTCTTCCAATAGCCCATTTCTTCAACAATGCATGAAGTTTGTTTGGCACATCATAATTAATGGAGCAGAATGGTTTGGAAAAACCCATCATTCTAGGTTTTTGTTCAACTTTATCCATTGTTATATGACATTGACCGTGCACAGAGAAGGAAAAGTCTCAGTTCATAGTAACTTAAGGAATAGAGACCATTTTTTCCCTCAACAAGGTTCTAAAAAAGATAGTATTTGTTTATTGAAATTTAAGGAAATCACCCTTTTTTACGCTTTCTTATTTATCATGTAATTGAACTGTATCTGCGCAGCATTATTTGTCCCCTTCTTTGTAATCTTAGAATGAAAATTTTACATTTTCAAAATGTTTGTACATGAAAATAGTACGGAAACTAGTATTTTCAGCCATACTTGCTTTCGTTCATTGTGCATGGTTGATGGTACATTTCAAAATCACTCGCCAAACAAAAACTTAGAACGATAGGTTTCTAAATCATTCCACTCCACTAACTATGGGCACATTAACCAAGATTTCTCAGTGTATTCTATCTTTTTCTACCCATGATTTAACATCTCCATCTATCTGTAGGTTAGAAGAGGTCCTAGAATTTGCTGAGGATATGGAAATAGACATCCCTCACATATGGCAATATCTTGGTGAAATGACTGGAACAACTATCATAGACAATGTATTATCCTTGACCAGTCTGAACAAGTCAATAGAAAAACTGGTCACAGACAAGCCAAAAGCTGCCAAACTAATGGCGGAAGTTTTAATATCTGCTCGTAGTAGAACGGTAAGATATAATGTAACATACACCTTAAACATATTAAAGGTTGTCGCAGCGAAAGCAACAAGCAACAATCCAAGACCACCTGCAAACAATGTCTTAATTAGCTGAAGATTCAGGATAACACTTAAAGAATCGAAACAGTTGCAGCCTACCATTACAAAATGACTAAAATAATTTGCATCTAATTGAAGAATAAGAAGTAAAATACAGATGTTCTTCACCGTCTTGTATTGTTGCTTGTTGCTTTCGGCTGCGACAACCTTTTTTGGAAATAGGTGAATATAGCACTAAACCAAATCAGCGAAGGTGTTGCTATTTACGTTTCCACACAATTCAAATATTTTGGGAATAATATTCTTTGTCTTTTGTATTTCGATATCACATGACAATGAAATAAAACATTTTGGAATTTTTCTCCAGAGGTTTTGAATGGTTATTGCAAAGATGTGCAATCTCAGAATAAGAATCCTCATTCTTAAAATCCCTTTTACTAACTTTTGGCAAATTATTGCTATCTCTTTCAGGATCCCGCAGTAATTGATCAATTATGGTCCCAATCTGGACTCTCATTCAGCAACTACTTTCCTTCCAAAGAAGAGGAGGTGGAGTTTCTTAAAAGTAATGTAAGTTGACAGAGCCTTTTTATTGCTTAGTATCAATCAGGGAAACGAATCTCATGAATCCCATAACCATTCACCAGTGACGGGCAATAGTCCCTTATACAGTTACCTGCGCCATCTTGAAAGGTAGCCATGCCTTTGCATCGAAGCAAGACGAATGGTGAGCTTGCAATAGAGACATGTGAATTATTGTCCAAGGTGTTAAAAAAAGGTCTCTATCATTGCAAGCTCACCGTTCGTCTTGCTTCAGTGCAAAGGCACAGCTACATTTCAAGAGGGCATAGGGAACTGTGAAGGGGACTATTACTGCCCGTCATGTGCTATCAACGAGAAAGTATTCTATTGCTTGTATCACTCGGCTGATTGAATGTCTTAAATCTCATTACCAAACACTGCCCTCCATGTGCAATCATCCATATACATTTCTGCTAAAACCTGCCACTGGGACAGGTTTGATATTTTTGGACCATATAGCATTCCCTTGAGAATCATTTCTTATTTTACCAGTAGCACTTACTCATCAACATGGATACAACAGAAAAAAAAACAAACAAACAAACAAACAAACAAACAAACAAACAAACAAACAAACAAACAAACAAAGCCCAAATGGCTCACACAACATTTTCCGTTCTTTTTCTTTTTAGAATTTGGAATCCTTAACTGGTGACTGTAGTAATTCAAGCACACAGCCACACGCATCCAAGGTTCAAGAAGAACTTCGAAATTTAATTTTGGTTCAAAAATCCACTAATGAAGACGTTTTCAAATGGATCGATGTAAGTAGTCAAAATTTGTCTTGTAATTTTGCTTATTCGATCAATTTGCTTTAGTTAAGGGAAGCACAGGTGGCGTAGCGGTGAGAGCGCTTGCCTCTG
The DNA here is from genome assembly GCA_964019055.1 of Anthopleura xanthogrammica. Taxonomy (NCBI): domain Eukaryota; kingdom Metazoa; phylum Cnidaria; class Anthozoa; order Actiniaria; family Actiniidae; genus Anthopleura; species Anthopleura xanthogrammica. The sequence continues at coordinate 3,614,054 of OZ025224.1, read as the reverse complement.
ACCAATGCGAACTTGGTTCGTGTCGCACAGGGCTCAATGTCGTATGTGAGTAGAGTTGCTTGTTGGTTCTCTCCTGTGCTTCAAGGGTGTTTCTCCGGGTTCTCCAGTTTTTCTTCTTCCTCCCTCCCAGGGGCGTAGCGAGGACCTAGGTTCTGGGGCGGCACCTCAGGGACGGCGAAAGGCCATGCTCAAAATCGCCGAAGCAAAAAAAGAAAGGAAACGCGATAATTGCAAACGCAAATAAAACAAAGTTAGCAAAATCGCCGCAACAATTGTGGGAATAAAACTTTCCCTAAAAAAAGTAGAAGGACACCCAAATAGAAAAGTTAAAAAAAGACATTTACCAAACAAACAATTACCTAATTACCCCGTGCACTCCCTCCCCCTACGCCAGTGCTCCCTCCGCAAAAATCAACTTCAAAATTCCACTTGTAATCCAATGTTAATTTCCATTTATTTGTTATTAAGTTTGTTGTTGACTCAAAATTTCTTCACACAGGACAACGTAAAGGACCCTAAGGATCCAAAATTTATTCGTACTCTTGTAGCTGTCGTTTGCGAAAGCTGCAAAAAAGGTAACGAAACGTTTATAGTCAACCAATGTTGTGAAAGCTAAAGCCTGGTTTTCACTAGCGACGCAAGTACAGTCGCAAGCACAACCGCAAGCATCGACATTTTTTTTATCCTTGCGCTTGTGCTTGCGTCGTAGTGAAAACCAGGCTTAAGCACGCAACGACCCCTGGGATAGTTTGAGGCATCCTCTTTGTAAACGGAAAAGGGGAGATGTACGCTCATCAACTTTGTAGGCTCAGTAACCGTTTTTCAACATTCCTTTTTTTCGGTCATGGAGACTTTCAAAGTAAATAAATCTTGATAAATTAGCTCTATAGTAAATTAGCCTTTAGGCTAAGATATTAAGCATTTTTTCAGTAAATCGTGAAAAAAATCCGGAAGCATGCCTATCACGTGAACAAAACGTGTTTGTTACATCCCAAAACCTGATTAATTTCCCGCTCATAACGGTTTCCTATGATTGGTCAAAGTCCGAATTTTAACCGACAAAACGTCTCGTTTCAAACGTGAACGAACGTGAATGCTTGAACGAAAATGGTAGTAGTTTATCTGACAGCCGTGCCTTTATTCTCCTCAGATGACGATTCCTGTGATACAATCATCTTTGGACAAAGAAGTCCTCTTTTACAGAAGTACATTGATAATAACAGGAAGTTGGAGCTACAAGCTCTCTTCTCCTTACAAGCATTATCAGTAAGCCTTGATCATCCACCGGGTAAGAAAACACACACATTATGTACGCTAGCCTTAAAAAATGCCCCCCTCCCCCCATTCTGATAAATAATGAAGAATGGTTCCTAACATCTTCTCTGTCAACAGGATTTCTCAAATCATTCTTCAACGCACTCTACGATGAAGAAGTAATCACAGAAGATGCGTTTTTTGACTGGGAGAAGGACGAGAGTCCAATCGAAAGTCAAGGCAAGGGCACAGCAAAATCTTCAACGGTGCATTTTTTCGAATGGCTAAGATCCGCAGAGGAAGAAAAACCAGACGAAAGTTAAATGAGATGAATGAATACATAACATGCGTGCCTCATTCCTCTCAAAATCCAAATATCAATTCACAATAGCTTGGCTCTGAGTCAAGTACCTGGAAAAATGATGTTGTGCTAATCACTGTCCAGAAAGAAAAAGTGCCTCGTGCCAGGCTTTGATATTAGAAGACTTCGAATATCGGAGTTCACAAGACTTTGTTCCCACGAGGGCACAATATACATTCACAGAGAAATAAAGAAATATTGTGAATGAAAAATGACCGAAAATTAGAGCAACCGAACAGCTTACAGAAATTCCTTCGAACCAAATGTTTGGTCATGTGAATAAGACGTCGATAGTAGTATATTTTGTGTACGAACTCGTAAGCTGATATTGAAAAAGATACTGTTATTCAAGTGCAGTGATTCAACAAACCCCAGATCTTAATAAGATCGTAATAATACAAATCTGCACCTTTAGATGGTTAGGAAGATTCCCAAAAATGTGCCCCTTATTGTTAAAATAAAACGTATATGTAAATGACGGGGGCAGTCTATTGAGATTAAAGATTCTAGAAAGACAAAGATGCTGTTGCTGTTTCGTGCGAATATGAAACTCGTTATCTTTATTTTCGCCTATAGTACCACTAGCAACCACCGATGCATCCGTTAAAAACAAATATTTAACCTGGCTATAAATTACTTCAGGGCGTTTGATTTTTGTGGTCCAAAAATAGGTCACAAACGGTAAAGATGCTGTTGTTTCGTGCGAATATGAAACTCGTAATCTTTATTTTCGCCTATAGTACCACTAGCAACCACCGATGCATCCGTTAAAAACAAATATTTAACCTGGCTATAAATTACTTCAGGGCGTTTGATTTTTGTGGTCCAAAAATAGGTCACAAACGGTAAAGATGCTGTTGTTGTTTCGTGCGAATATGAAACTCGTAATCTTTATTTTCGCCTATAGTACCACTAGCAATCCACCGATGCATCCGTTAAAAACAAATTTAAGCTGGCTATAAATTACTTCAGGGCGTTTGATTTTTGTGTTCCAAAAATAGGTCACAAACGGTAATATAGAGCCTACATTAACTATTATTATGCGACTTTGGGTTTGAAAAAATAGTTACCTTAACTGCAATCTCTTTCTCATATTTGAAGATCTTTTTCCTTGTGCGGTGCCACCGTGTTCAAATACAGGCCCAGTTGGCCGTATCTAATCTAAATGATGCTGGGGGAAAAAACTCGAACAAACCAAAATGGCAATAACTGTGATTGGTACGTCTTTAGTTTGCTACCTCCCTGCAGGTATTATGGTCGAGGTATTCTCTAGTGTGGTTCTGTTTGGTACATTTTACCTGGTCATCTCGGTATTGTGGTCGAGGTATTCTCTTATATGCCAGAACCTAGTGTGGTTCTGTTTGATACATTTTACCTGGTTATCTCGGTCCATTTTATGAGCAGCTGTGCAAATCCAATTATAAATTGCTGGCGACGAAGAGAAATAAGACAACCAGCGATTGGTTTGCTGCGATATTGTAAAGAATGGGTGTGTTGCAGTCGGCTAGAATGATGAGGATAATGCATCAGCAGCACAATCACCATTAGCAGCAGCAGTACCATCATCAACAGCAGCAACACCATCGTCATGACCATCAGCAGCAGCAGCAGCAGCAACACCATCATCAATAACTTATCATGAAACAACAACTGCAGCACCGTCAAATGAGCGTCATCATCTGGCCTGTACCACTACTACGATAGACCACCACATTCATCGTCACCATCATTATCACCACCATCATTATCATCATCATCATACATCATTGATCATTCTGATTCATTATTCAAACAAAACGTTTTAGTAACACTTTAATTATTATTTTTGAGTATTAGGAAGAATTAACATGCCCAATATAGTTCTAGTACATATAATAATATATAATATTAGATAAATAGCATATTATCGTTGTTACATGCGTGGTCCTTCGGTTGTCAAACTTAGAGCATTCGTAAGTCAATAGACCTTTTCAGCTTAGTTGTTTGTTGTGCCCATTTCAGACCACGTGATGCCACTCTTGGGAGCTGATTCTTTCATGTGTTAATATTTTAACAAAAGAACATTTCTCAAGGGAATGTCATGTGGTCTGAAATGGGCAATTTGCATACGAAGCTAAAAAGGTCTATTGTAATTGTCGCAAAACCAAAGAGATGCGGCTCATTCACCTATTGGGTACTCATAATCCCAATGGGATGAATGAACGCTTCGCTTTTAATTAATCTATTCTTTTGTCTTTTTATTATTTCTTATTGTTTTTTTCTTGTAACCTTGCCTACCTTGCTCTCATTGGTTATCTATTTTCTATCTTTATCATATATACACTACCTTCCACTCTTATTCTCTCTTCTACTCCGACGAAGGACTAGCGTCCGAAACGTCAGTAAGTGATCTCTCTTATTTTTTACGGTGTAAAATTTAACTTTTTATCCATACTGTTTCATTAGAAACACCGACGCAGCCCACACTAGCTTACCGCTAGTTATCATCTCTATTGTAATTCAGTTTTGGCAGCAAAAAGCTAAAATATCAACATCTATCAGTACTTCTGTATTCGATTGGTCTTATCTTATCCCTTATTCTTATTATCTTCAACTCCAAGGGGGGTGACTAGTCACCAAATTCACCCCCCCCCCCCGACTCCGTCCTTGTACATATGACCCTGTTTTATACTACAGCTTCGTTGAGGTGGTGAAGTTGGATTGTGAGACTTTGGACGAAGTTTCGGATTGTTTCGATTTCGGTACGATTCCAAGCTTTTTTTTGTAGAAGGATAAAACACGTGCGTTGAAGCAGAATCCCAGGCAGATGAATATACCTAATACAGAAATAGTAATGCATTACAAAATCAATGCTAAATACATCGGTAAAGTTCTGACTGTAAAAGACCTCGTTTAGCTTGGGTATAGTTTCTTCATTTAAAGAAGCCCAATATTAAGGACAAAACAAAAAAATTCAATCTCCACAGAAATGGAACCTATTGTATTGTCCTCCATATTGAATTGCATTCCCGGGAGGAGGTACTTCGGGTCGTTTCATACGGGGATGTTCCGCCCGGACTCTCGACCCCTTACCCTTTTCTATACCAAATTTCAGCAAAAAAGTACCCCTTTTATATACCTTTTTGCCTGAAAAGGTACCCCTTTCATAAACCTTTTAAGAAAATCTACCCCTTTTTATATATACCAAAACTCGCAAATTTCCACCCCTTTTCTATACGTGCGGCCTGAAAAAGGTACCCCTTTCGGGCGGAGCATCCCCGTATAGTCCATTATAGGGAGTACCCCCCCCCCCCCCCCCCGGGATTGCATTCCGACGTGCTGCAAGGGGTCTTACATGAAACTATAGAACAGTTTCTCAATTTACCTTGGCATGAGTTCAGGAGTACCGACAAGTAAGCCAAGAAAATGTTTTGAGTAATGGCGAAGATGATGTTCAGTATCCATGACAACCCAAACAGACAATTCAGTTTAAGGTAAAGAACAGCCGAGAAAGACTTGGACGAACGCTGGGTTGCTATTGAAGTACCCTTGGAGATAAACAAATAACGGCAGAGTAAGCAAACGACGTAGACACTTGGGAATAAAACGACACTATTTTACCTTCTTAAGTTTGTGGATTCCGAGAATAGTCCTGACAAGAGCTGTAAAGTTGAAGAGAAGTATCACTGACACAGGAGCGATAACAGCGGCCATGATGCCATGGGACGTTGATATGTAGCAGTACAGACCTTGACCTGGTTAATAACCAAACAAACATGACAATAAATCGACTGACTGACTGACCGACCGACCGACTGACTGACCGACCGACCGAACGACCGAACGACCGAACGACCGAACGACCGAACGACCGAACGACCGAACGACCGAACGACCGAACGACCGAACGACCGAACGACCGAACGACCGAACGACCGAACGACCGAACGACCGAACGACCGAACGACCGAACGACCGAACGACCGAACGACCGAACGACCGAACGACCGAACGACCGAACGACCGAACGACCGAACGACCGAACGACCGAACGACCGAACGACCGAACGACCGAACGACCGAACGACCGAACGACCGAACGACCGAACGACCGAACGACCGAACGACCGAACGACCGAACGACCGAACGACCGAACGACCGAACGACCGAACGACCGAACGACCGAACGACCGAACGACCGAACGACCGAACGACCGAACGACCGAACGACCGAACGACCGAACGACCGAACGACCGAACGACCGAACGACCGAACGACCGAACGACCGAACGACCGAACGACCGAACGACCGAACGACCGAACGACCGAACGACCGAACGACCGAACGACCGAACGACCGAACGACCGAACGACCGAACGACCGAACGACCGAACGACCGAACGACCGAACGACCGAACGACCGAACGACCGAACGACCGAACGACCGAACGACCGAACGACCGAACGACCGAACGACCGAACGACCGACTGAAAAACAAAAAATATCATATAAGTTGTATTTATGATAATTAGTCAAAAGCATACCATAACCGAAGCTGAAGGTGTCTGTGATGTCAAGCACGATGCAGACACAGACAATAGCCAGCGGCATTCCCCAGGAGTATGCGGAGTACTTGAAGAACAAGGAATCGCATCTTTTACCTGCTGTAGTTTGGGAACGATCTGCACGAGCTGCAACTGTCTCCATGGCTAAAAGAGAAATATTTGACGAATGTATTGCATCAGAAGTAAGCAAGCAAGCAACCAACCAACCAGACCAACCAGCGACCCTGAGAAAATCTATATAAACATATATTCTAACCTTGGCTTCCAAAGCGCTTGGAGATGTCGAAAGCAAAAACACTAAGCCAAGCAAACACAGAAAGCACGGAATAATGAAAGGCGATCGCGTTACCAACACAGAGAACTGGGGACGATGTTGACGTCATGGGCACGTGACAAACCATATATAGCAGCAGTGCGCATGACAGGCTCATGACGCATTTTCCTGGAGTTGTCCTGAGCTCTGGAAAGATAGTGTACGTGACAAGAAGAAAGAGAAGGCATGCTGAAGAGAGAGCAAAACCAACGGCTGTGATCACTTCTAACACTTTTTCACTCGTTCCTTTCTCGGGACGGCCTCGGGATGTAAATGATTGATTGTTACTCCAACAAATGAACAAACTGTTATCGATTACCTCTAGCTTCAAATCATCGCGTATTCTGCCGTTAATGACGAGAGATCCATTTGAAAGTACAGAAACATTCTGAGAACTGTTTCCAGATAGTTCCATGCACGTGGAGTTGCGGAAAGCCGTTAGTACTTTCTTTTCTACTTGTGCAGAAATATTTGTTTTGTTATTGACTGTGATCTCTTCGTTTAAACTCTGACATTTATCTGTAAACGGGTCGTAAACAGACTTTGCGTCACAGCGATAGCGTTTAATATGAGTTGTTTTTGGATTTTGAGGGCTGCTTGAACTGCCGTGAGCTACGAAGTCAAACGCAATTGTCTGAGGAGCATATGGTCGAAGATGGTGATTACAGTTCTTCGTGTACGTTATTCCATCGCACAGCATGCAATGCAGATTTCTGTGCCACGTCTTCTTCGTACAAGTATGAAAGACCACCAGCGGAAAGGAATAGGAATTACAAACAGTTTGCAACTCGCTACTGTTCATGCGCACCAAATGAGCCAATGAGGTTCCATTCTTACATCCTGGATGTTGCGGTATACAGTACCTGATGTATTTGGTGTAGTTCTCGTGGCTGATGAACTTCCATTTTGTCGTCTGCGACAAAATTTCTTTCAACGTTTGATTTCCCCTATTTGAAACCCAAAATTTTGAAAGCTTAATTTTCCAGTACTTGAGATTTCTAGCTTCGTTACAGACTGCGCAAAACACATTTTTATAAAGGATGTTTTGTATCCCGTCTGTGACGGGAAGAATTGTTAGCAATTCGCCACTGTCGTCTTCGCATTTCTGCTTTATGGCCTTGTTTCTCCATGTTGATGGACAGGTGTCAATCATCAAGAAACCGATTCCTGTTTGTCCGTGGACAAAACGGCAGGAGAAATTTGTATGAACTGCTACTGATTTTCTTCCGCACCTTTGGGATGAACAAAAATGCTTTTAAATGAAATTAGCTTTGAAGACCTTTTACAGGCGTATAGACCCCTTTCGCGTGACGTCAAAGAAGCTCAATTTGCAGGACAAAACAAAAGAATTTCAATTTCCTTAGAACTGGAAACTATTGCGCGGTTTTGTCCAACGTGCTGTAAGAGGTCTATTGGAACCAAGCTAGTTTGGGTCCGGGCACATGTGCAACATCTGCGCGCATCGTCTCACTCAGCCATGATACTGCATGTACCGTGTGTATACCTTTACAATGGTTGCACGCAATATTGGAATCATTTCCAAAGAGGCTTGATAGAAATGAGAACACAAAGTAAAACAGTTCTAAGGTCCAGTTTGAACTTCGAACCCGTATGTGAGTAGAGTTGCTTGTTGGTCCTCTCCTGTGCTTCGAGGGTTTTTTTCCCTCCGCAAAAATCAACTTCAAAATTCCAACTCGATCATAGAACGAGGGCCACAGGTTTGTCTGCTACTGGACACCCTCGTACAAACAAAGACGTTTTTTTAAAGAACTAACGTATTTACTAACTCACATCAGATCGTAATCAGCGCAGCAATCTCCATGATATCCACAAAGCTTGTCACAGAAGCAATTGGAAAATAAGCCTGAATGTCCTTGCCTCGATAATCCACACCTCCTAGAACAAGATCTCCACTCTTCTTTGTCTTTCATGGTCCTCGATAGATTAAACGTTGTGCGGACTTCTAAGTAGCGTTTACATAGTGTTGAGGTTGTACGGCCAACACAGAAATCTGCAATCAAGATGGAATTTTGTATTCACCACTTTCACATTCCCATAATGCTTTACGTTTTTGGGGGGCAACAACGAGAAAAAATCGTTAATATTACCATGAAGATTAATAAGAATTGAAGAAAAAACATCTAAAAACACTTATGCATCTATGATAGATTCTATCACAATTCACAAAAACCAGAAAGAAAGAAATTTGACAGGTTTACGAGTAAAAGTCATGACATTTCTTGGTAAGTCCATACATTGTCTGTAACACCAAACGTTTCATTCTCCCATGCGTGTGGAATTAACTCTGATTAAACTGATACTGGATTTTTCAATGATAATAGCAAACATACTCAGCATCTGCAAGAAAAGTTTTGAATTTTCAAATAATTTTTGCTATTGTTGCCCCCAAAAACGCAAAGTATTATGGGAACGTTAAAGTGGTGAATAAGAGCATCATTCTTTCGTGTTTATGAGTCAAACAGTAGACGTTTTCTCGTATCATGTTTTGGCTTTTCATATCCCAAATTTACAAAGACAGTAAAGAATAGGCAATGTGCATCAAAGCTCACAAAGCACCCTAGGAAAGTGAGTTCTTTAAAAAATGCAACAGGCAAATCAAAGGAACTGTCCGAAAAAAATTACTCTGTTATTTTCGTCTGCTGAAATCCTATTATATCATAGAAAATGTCGAAGGAAAAATTATCAGATGAATTTTTAGAGGAGCCAAAAAAGCGTAAGAACTCACTTTCCCATCATGCTTTGTGCTAGAATTTCGAGCTCATGCACATTGGCTATTGAAACAATTTATGATCAATTTTCAGACTTTTGAATTCTGAGATATTCTCGCTAATTTGTTGAGCTTGTGGGACATAGCAATACAATACAATACAATACAATAACTTTATTTACGGAGGGATACATAATAACCATTTACAGTTTTCTAACTTACGGCCCTCAAATTAAAGATAAAATAAAATAATATAATTACACATTGTTATAAGTTACAATATATTAATTAATTTATTACAAAACTACATATATATTAAATACTGGAGTACAGTATGGATAGAAAAAATAGAAGAAGATAATTTAGGATAAACAATGACAGTGTAGAGAGTAGCGACAATTATAAAAGCAAAGAAGGTCTTCAAGATGATCAACAGTGGAAATGCGAGATAACAAGAATTTGCGTAGTTTATGCTTAAGAGAGGAGAGAGAAGAGAGATAGCAACGGTAACTAAGGGGAGTTACTGTAACTGATGAGTCGTACTCATAAACAGTTTACCTTTACTAATTTCATGAATTATTTAAATTTTATCAAATCCATATTGTAATGCGTAATGAAAATTTGGCATACTGGTTAAATATTAATTATACATGAGGCATATTTACATTAACACCTGGAAGGTGTTAGTATAACTATAACATGCACTAAGATGAGATTAAAAGATGGAAGTAATGAACTTGCTTGATAAATACGTAAACATGAACTGAAGTATACTAATGTACGGCCTGTAATACGAAAACATAATCGAAGTTGCTCAATAAAGAAGAAGCTAGTATGTCTGTTTGGTATGGTGAACAAGAGAGAAATAATTTACTATCAATTTGATAGGAGCAGATGTAGGTCATGCAGTTAGTTAGTGCGCTGCTCTCGGGCTCGGAGCGAACTTGCTCAATTAAGAAGCTAGTATGTCTGTTTGGTATGGTGAACAAGAAAGGAATAATTTACTATACAATTTGATAGGAGCAGATGTAGGTCATGCAGTTGGTTAGTGCGCTGCCCTCGAGCTCGGAGCTAGAGGTCCACGGTTCGATCTTCAGAAACTCCACGTTTGTTTTGACTTCTCTCTAATCCGCGTAGCTTCAGCTTTGAATGCCGGCCCTATTTACAGATAGAGCACTGATGGAGAGAGGGGGTAGATTGCGCACCGTCGGCTTCCTGGGACACCAGCTGCGACTAGCATAGTCGGTGGTAATACTAGCTTGCGCGAATAAGCAAAATATAGGAGCAGGAAAATGTGTCGTATGCTGAATAATTAATGCGTGTTTTGAGAGAATTTGATGAGGGAGAATTCTGGTAGAGAAGGAAGGAAGGAAGACAAGAATAGAAGAAAGAAGTAACGAAACGATGGAAGTAAACGTGGAAAAAAGGAGTACTAGTGAAGAATCGAATAAGGAAAGAAAAAGAGAGAAAGAAAGTCAGAAACGAAGAAACAAAAAAGAAGTAGGGTGAAAAAGAGAAAGAAAAGAAGAAGACTTATACGAAGGAATGAAAACGAAAAAATTAAAAGTCATTAGACACTTACCATAAGATTCACCACTGCTGAAGAAATAGAAAAATACCAATAGCAGCAAAACCAATCGACAATGATCCTTAGAAGCCATACTTTGAGAACAACTATCCAGTTCTAGTCCCGGCTGCCATATGCCTTCATTATCAAGATCTATGAAATAAATGAAACATGACATCATTTATCCCTTTTTTGCCGACCAATGAAAGCACCTGTAATGATTGACACTAAGCTTTGTTTATTTCAGTTTAATAAGTGATTTTAGGTAAATGCGCGTAGAGAGAAGAAAAACCAAGTTGACAGTTGTAATTTGTTCAATAGAAAAAAAAAATATATATATATATATATATATATATATATAGAAACAAATATATATATATATAGAAAAATAATATATATATATAGAAAAATATATATATATATATAGAAATATATATATATATATGTAGAAAAAATATATATATATATATAGAAAAAAAAGTATATATATATATATATAGAAAAAAAAATATATATATATATATACACAGCGATATGCAGAAATTCTGATCCTCTTGATATATATACAAGTATATCAAAAGTATATTAGAAATTATGGGATATCATCTCTGATATTTTTTTCAGAAAGCCCTAGTGATAGGCAACTCGAAAAAAATATCAGCGATGATATCCCATAATTTCTGACATATGTTTGATATACTTGTATATATATCAAGATGATCATAATTTTTGCATATCGCTGTGTGTATATATATATATATATATATATATATATATATATATATAAATTATCAAAAAACTGGATAATAAACCTTTACAGCCAAATTTTCGACTTTATTAAAAAGTCTTCATCAGGGCTACTGATGAGGACAAACCAACCGTTACAATTCATGTTTTCACTCGTGCGCGACTAGCGCGCGCTAAGTCAATTACAGCGCGAGCTTACAATTCACTATGAATAAATTAAAGCTAAAAAACTTAATGTTAAAATTACAAGAAAAATTACATATGTTTTTAAAACAATAAATTATAGGTATACAAATTCTTCCATATTTAAACCTAATGGGGTTATAGTTCTTAATTTATATGCCCAAAATATATCAAATTGCGTTAATTAGAAATATTCTTTATCTTAATTCTAAAGGCCCCTAGATTGATGAGAACATAACTGTTTTCAAAATCTTATCACTTCAGTCAGGTTTATGATTCATCGCTTTATAATTGTTTTCTATGCCTTAAATTTACATTATAATGTGTAATTAAAGTGAGAGAAAGAAATTAAAAAATGATGAATAACTGTTTTTGTATATACCAACTCGTAATGTCAAAAAATTTCAGATGATATCTTCAAAACAGTGAAATAAATACCTTATTACATGAAATGTTCGCGACACTTTAATATCGCGATTTTCGCGACTTTGAAAAAATCGCGGGATTAAAGTGACACGAAAATTAAATGGCCTATAACTATTGTGAAAATAAAGAGTTAACAGTAAGTATTAAAAAGCAGGGATAAAACACGTTGTATTGAGAACAAGGTAATAGCACTTCCAGTAGACTTTATATTAAAATCAAAACCAAGGAACTCAAGGAAAATTATTACTTTTTGTTGTTACTTTTATGCAATAAAGTCATTTTGTTAAAGAAATTAAATGTGCTGATTTTGGAAGAAATATGCGACCTCCGCAGAAATCGCGAAATTAACGTGTCGCGAAAATTTCATGTATTATGGTAATTACAGCTGTTTTGCGAAAATAGTTAATTCCTATTTCATATTTTTATATTTTTATATTACAACGTTCTTGTAATTAGGTGTATGGTTCGCAAAGCAAGAATACACATGGTAATTCCGTTATAGCAGGTGAAACGATGAGGTTTAATCAGTAAAACCAAATATATCACATTATGCACGAATGGTGAAAGGGAAGGATTACTTTTCGATTCTAACACCTTGAATAATATATGAAGTTGCAGAAAGACAGACAGACAGACAGACAGACAGACAGAAGGACGGGTAGCACGGGTGGCGTACGCTGGTAACGCGTCGCCTTTCACCACTGTGGTTCCAAAGGCTCGGGTCTCTGGTTCGAGCCCTGCGGTCGCCATATGTGAATTGAGTTTGTTTGATGTGTTGTTCTCTCCTGTGCTACGAGGGTTTTCTCCGGGTACTCCGGTTTCCTCCCTCCGTAAAAAATCAACATGTGAGTGAGTGTTGTGTGCATGAGATACTGAATGTAGTGGTAGTGTGTGTGAGTGAAACTATCAACATGTGAGTGAGTGTTGTGTGCATAATATACTGAATGTAGTGGTAGTGTGTGTGAGTGAAAAGTGTCCCCAATTAGTGCGATAAGCGCTACAAAGACTAGACACTTAAATAAAGAGATTTATTTATTTATTTTAAGGAAGGAAGAAAGCCCCCTAGACTGGTAGGAAGGAAGAAAGGAAGGAAGGAAGGAAGGAAGGAAGGAAGGATAACCTGATAATGACTAGCGGTTACTGCGTTAGTGTGTTGAATACAACAAGTGACTAAAAAGGAAACTTAAGCTACGGACCCACCATGGAACATTGCGCGCAATTTTGCAGGCAATCGTTGTTGCGAGTCATGTCACACGACATAATTTGTTGCACGCAATGTTACTGAAGTACAAAATGATCCTGCTTCAGCAAGCTACATAGTTGTTAGTGAAGTTGCTCGATTTGTTTCATGCATGAGCTTCTTCAGCAGATCTACGATATCGAAGCTCTCTCGACTGTTGATTCTCTAGCGAAAACTCATTCTAGTTTTAAAAATACACTGTATGATCGTTTGATCGATAAACTGAAAATCATATCCATCTTTAATTTGTTGTAAGAACCCGGTTGAAATCATCTTTACTAAATCAACTAATCTTCGTGATATATTTATCTTGTGCAAACACCGCTTAAAATAATCAAAATATAGATGAAAATCTCGATTTTTACTGCTAGTGATAGCGAAAGTGAAAGTTAATATGACATTTTCATGCTTGTTATACTATACTAGTAGGTTACTATCTTATGTTTGAGCGATTTATCTTTATTAGTGGATAAATTTACACGATACTGATGAAACTCGATTTTGATTTAAAATCTTATCAATCAATCTTTGTCGTGCATGAGATTCTGTTAAATAAACTTAAGTTTTGAATACAGCTATTTCAAAATACTTAAACAATAATACCAGCATCATTCAGCGTAGACTTTGGTTTAGGTATTTAAGAAATGAATATGAAGAAATTCTTATTACCCTACGGTTCTTGTCGGTCGTGCAATCACCAATCTCGCCGATCGCCCTTCCCCGTTCGCCACTTCGACCTGTACACAGCCCGAGGTTTTCAAAGGACGAGAGCACAGTTTTTTCCTATCCGGACCGACTTTAGGATGGTAAATAACTAATTTATTTTCTTTCCTTTTATTTTTCCACTTGTTTCAAATTTTTTTTTTTTTTTTTTTTTTTTTAGCAATCTGTTATCCAAGGATACCGGACCGCGGTCAGAGATAGTGAATACCGCCTGCTGTACCAGCAAATGAGAAAGCAGGAATAGTTTGATTTATATTGAACACCGGACCGAGAAAAATATAATCAAAGAATCTTTGATATTTATTTACCTTGTATATCGTAATTAAATACGACCATTGCAAACACACCGCAAAATAATTAATTACAGACAAATACCTCTTGCAAAAAATTAATCGAAGCTAAGCTCAAATTAAAATCTTGATTCTAGTGATAGCAAAAGTGCGTGCTAAGTTATTATGACAAATGATATGATAAATGATCTCATATATTTTGAGACCAAGAACGTGCGCCCTATAGAAACCATGGCAACCACTGTCACCATGCAACCAGGTTTTATTTTTTTTTCTTAAATTTAAACATGTATTTATAAACATTAACCCCAAGAGCGAAGTCGCTCATCTGGGGGGTCCGCGGTTTTGAATTTCATAACCTTCATTTTTGCATGAGACACAAATAGATGTAAACTAAAGTTATTTTGTAGGTTTTTTAGCTTCTTTTTCTTTAAGAAAAAGGTATTTTATTTTATTAATCGGTTTTCCAAACAACGAGAAGATTGAGTAAAAATAATTAAGGACAAAACAGCAAACAACAACAACAACAATAACAACACGAAACAAACAAACAAGCAAACATTCAAGCAAACAAGCAAACAAGCAAACAAGCAAACAAGCAAACAAGCAAACAAGCAAACAAGCAAACAAGCAAACAAGCAAACAAGCAAACAAGCAAACAAGCAAACAAGCAAACAAGCAAACAAGCAAACAAGCAAACAAGCAAACAAGCAAACAAGCAAACAAGCAAACAAGCAAACAAGCAAACAAGCAAACAAGCAAACAAGCAAACAAGCAAACAAGCAAACAAGCAAACAATCAAATATCTGTGCTCTCTTTAATCAATCACTTAACACCGGCCGCATCCCCTCTCAGTGGAAATGTGCTAACGTTACGCCCATACACAAGAAAGAATCAAAGGAACTTGCTGAAAACTATAGACCAATCTCGCTACTACCCATTCTCAGCAAAGTCATGGAACGCTGCGTTTATAACAGAATCTATGATGACGTGATACATCTGATTACCACTACACAGCTTGGGTTTCTAAGATCTCGCTCCTGTGTCACACAGCTGCTTTCTGTCCTTCATTCCATTGGACAATGCCTCGACAAAAATATTCAAGTTGATGTTCTTTACCTAGATCTGGCGAAAGCTTTTGACAAAGTTGACCACCAAATCCTCCTTGGAAAGCTGAAATCGCATGGCATAGCGGGACTGCTCTTGAATTGGTTTGAAGACTATCTGAATGGCCGTTCGCAAAGGGTTGTGATCGAAGGTGCAGCATCTTCTTGGGCTCCAGTCACTTCCGGTGTACCTCAAGGCAGCATCCTGGGTCCTTTGCTTTTCGTCCTTTTTATCCATGACCTCCCAGACGTCATCCCAGAGGGACCGGCGGCTTTGTATGCAGATGACACAAAGTTGTTCTGTAAAATTACATCGGAAAACGACTGCGAGGACCTCCAAAACGCACTGGGAAACCTTGATGTCTGGAGCCGCAACAACAACATCCAATTCAACGTGTCTAAATGTAAGATATTAACGGTGACACGCAAGAAAAGTCCAACAACCTATGGGTACCATCTGGGGACAGAAAAAATTCTTAGAACACAAGAGGAAAAGGATCTCGGAGTCATCTTCACAAGCAATCTTTCTTGGGACACTCACATTCATACCATCACAGCTAAAGCCAACAAGCTTCTTGGTTTACTCAAGAGAACATATCCAAAGCTAACAGACGTCAGATCCAGAAGGACACTGTACTTGGCGCTCGTGAAATCACAATTGAATTATGCTACAGAAGTGTGGTCTCCAAGACATGTTAAGCTGAAGGCAGAAATCGAAAGAATCCAAAGAAGAGCCACAAGATGGATTCTCAGGACCAAGATTGGTGAAATGTCTTACAAGGAAAGATTAATTGCGCTGAACTTACTTCCTCTTTGCTATGACAGAGAGATAAAGGACTTGGTCTTTTTTTATAAGGCCTTATTTGTTCAGATAGATCTTAATGTTCAGAAATTCGTTAATCATGTTGTTAATCATGGACGTACTCGTTTAAATCAAAATCCTAGCCTTGTTCTCGAAGTCCCTTTGTGCAAGTCCAGCACATTTAAAGCATCATATTTTAATCGTATAGTCTGTCTCTGGAATTCCATCTGTAAAGTAGCTCCTCCTAGTTTTTTGTCCAGCCTTTCGACATTCAAATCGTTTCTAAGGCTGAAATACTGCACTCTCCTAGATAGTCTATTTAATATCGACTTGCCTTGCACATGGTCACTAGTTCGCGAGTGTCCGTGTCACAGATAAGAACACATTTACTCATTTAATATATATATTATCTAACTTACATTTATTTATGTCTGTCCTCAAGGGAAGTGCCTAGCATGGGACTTCGAGTCCCGTTCGCGCTTTTCCTATTGGGTATTTTTACTTATCTACTTTTCCTTTAAACTATTTTCATAGTGTACTATATTAACAGCTATTGCCCAATAAAATTGTAAAATAAAAATAAAAAATAAAAAAACTGTGGATTTGAGGCCAGGACATATTTCAGCAAATTCAGGCAAAAATAGCCGCTAAACTCAACTAAATTTCACACCAGAAACATATTCCTGCAGACTCGACCAAACACACTCGTCCGCTGAACTCAAGCAGACACAAGTAAACTTACCTCGAACTTTTCAAGAGCTTTACTATAAAATTTCCAGGTGAACACCACTGAGTTCATATCGCCAATCAGCAACACTAGCTGGCACCCAGGGCGCTAATTAGGTTGCAACCGTGTTGAGTAATAAGCGCCCTGCTAGCACCTGAACCCAATGATTTAATGTGACCAGTTTGGACGTCACAAGTAGTATGAGAGTACCAATTCTACATCAATATTTTGAGGTACGAGTGAGGTACGAGTGAGGTACATGTTCCATTTTGAGGTACGCGCATTCTGAGATGCTGGGGGAGGGGAGGGGTGGTGAGTCATGTCTATTTTTAGATTCGAGGATTGCACCACGCGATGCAATGAAGGCTAAAGTTTTTATTCATTTAATATTTGTCAAAAATAGAAAACTCCTTGACGGGGAATCGAACCCCGGTCACTTGCTCGACAGGCAAGTATACTAACCACTGTACTATCAAGGATTTTGATGTTTTTTCTCTATCATAAAATATATTAGTCTCACGAGTCGGGATCGAACCGACGACCAACAGATGGCTGTTTTTACACTACAGTCTGTCGCTCTACCAACTGAGCTATCATGAGATGTATACTTTTACTCTTCATTAAAACCTTATATTAGAGTTTATTGAAATAATATAGACTGACTGATTATACATCATGAGTAAGGATACTGTTTTGTATCATATTTTTCTTTATCTTGTGGGATTAGCCTTGGAATCATACCCCTATTCACTCCCCATATTTTGAATAAAATATGATGACCTTAATGGGATTCGAACCCATACTCATTTGCTGGTTGAGTGAACTCATTGACCGGACTAGCGGTGAAGTCTGAATGTCATTACGTTGTTGAATTATATGCATCACCTCCTCTGGGATGAGAAACATTTTCCTACTGTGCTTCATAGTTTCTTTGATATAAGGCTAGCGAGGACTGATAAGACTGGTGGTATCAGAAATGGGAGAAAATTTCCCCCTGATTGATTCAGAAACTCTTTTTTCTTTTTAATAGAGACCTTTTTATCCACTAAAGCACGTAATACTTTCTTGTATCGTGTAAGTCTTTTCTTCTGTTGCTTGCTGATCGGAACAACCCCTTTTAACACGTTCAGTGTCACTTCACAGATTGTTTTGACGAGTTCGGTGTTACAACACTTAAGAATAGCACGTCTTAATTTTGGGTTTGACTTAGCCAACACTCGTAGAAAGTCGGCGTTGTCTCTTAGTCGATGAGACATCATCGAATGATTAAGTTCAGAGATGACATTTGTTTATATACGCTTGACATAAGCCACTTGTTGTTCATCTGGGAAAATCAAAGTCCTAAGTCGGACCTTTTCTGGGGTTGAAGGATGTAGATCAAACACTAAGTAGCCGTAGGGTTGTTCGGTTGCATCTTCGAAGCTTTCCATAACATATTTCGTAGCGTTGGGGAAAGCTTGTCTTGCTAAGATTGAAACTCCCAAAGAATCTCTAGGATGTTTGAAGGTTACGATGTAGTGGGTATTCAGAGAAATTGTCCTTGAATGCTTCCCCGGTGGGAAAAGATTTTGAACTAAGAATAGGGTTGAAATGTTGTGGTGATGACAGCCTTTAGTAATGATGTTCACCATTGCATCTTTACTCGTACTCTCACTCATAAGATCATCTAAGACCAATACTCCAGGTGTGTTATTGAACAATGAATAAATATTTTCCGGAAATCCTTCAATAAACTGGATGTTAGGAATCTCTCTTTCCATGTCGAGAAACCGCGGCTGGAATTCACCATAGCAATACACAATCTCTTGAATCGGTTGATCGAACATCGCATTCACATTTTGTAAAAGCTTTTCGGTCCAATATGTTTTTCCAGAAAAAGTCGGACCACACACTTGAATGTTTGTCGGATGCTTAAATGTAACATCCATACTGACAGCTAGTTGATTATGAACTAATTCGCTGTCTAATGTACAGAGATATTTATCTTTCTTGGTATAAATTTTAGCTCTTCGAAGCCAGAGTTTTCTTTCTTCACTACTCAATAAATGTACATCTGCTAAATGATTCGAAAGTTTTACTAAATTCGTTTTAAAACATCCTGGAACAGGGCAATCTTTAGGGTATCGTATTGACATTATGACTACTTGGTGTTAAGTGTTCCTTAATCGTGTTGACATGAGATTTTGTATACTTTATAAAAGTCCTTTTGTTCGTGTGTTTCAGTACCAAGACCAGAGCTTTTTGATACTCGGGACATTTTTAAATAAAAATTGTCCTTGTTATCACGATTTTAAAACAAAACCGGGACATTTTTAGTACTATCACAAGGACATCGGGACATTTTTGAATCAAAATTGTCCTTATTATCACGATTTTAAAACAAAACCGGGGCATTTTTAGTACTATCACAAGGACATCGGGACATTTTTGAATCAAAATTGTCCTTGTTATCACGATTTAGGATAAAACCCGGGACTATTCGATATTACCGGGACATTTTTATGTTTATAAAAATTGTCCTTTCGCTCATGATTCTGTTAGCTAAAAGTCATAATTCCGTTCCCTTCTATTCATATTACTCGATCTATTTCATGATAAGGTGAAAGCTCTTAGATTTGGATAAAGTTGAATCATTTGGATGAGTGGTTTTCTTAATTATACAGAAACCATTTCTTTTGTTCAAAACCACAAATGCTGACATTGAAAGAACAACATCATTGAATTTGTACATCGAGTTTGTTTAGTTATGGTAATAAAAAGATCTTGAAAGAAATCTTTATATGGCGTGTCTTAAATCAAAGTATGGAGGCATAAACTAATAGCAACAAAGTCATGTACTGGATCATAACTGTTCTACCCTACTCTAGCTGAGTATTACTTGGCCCGCCAAAAACCGGTGTGAACCGATGATCTTGAAAACAAAACAAAAAGAATCAAAACCTCAGCAAGATTGAAGTGTCAACCTTGATCCTCATTTTTAATTCTTGTAAGAAGAATAAGGAGTTCCATGGAGATGAATACTTTAGTATGTGTTATGAAACAAGTTAAAAATGTGATTAACAAGAAATTGATTTATTTAAAAAAAACAAGAGCTCAAAACCATCGCTGTGTTACTAACTATGCTTTTAAAACAAATAAGCAAACACGAAAATCCATAAACTATGGACAAAAAACTTTAGACACTTGTTCAAAACGTGATCCATTTTGAAAATGAATTATTTTGGCGCTTGAATTCCTAATCATTATTCCAATATATTGTTTTTCTAGTTAGTAAAAAAACCGTCTCTCCGTCACTTGCTTAAACAATGTACAATGTGGAATTCATACAATGAACAATAAATCAGTATCTCAAAGATTAATGTGTACAATCGAATTACAAATACCACCTGCAGAATAGTGTCTTTCCATCCAGGCTAGTAACATAATTATGAATTTTAGCTGTTTAGAACCAAAAAGGACCTTATAGTGTAATGGTTAGCATCTCTGACTCCAGATCAGAAGTTATGGGTTCGAATCCCATTAAGGTCATCATATTTTATTCAAAATATGGGGAGTGAATAGGGGTATGATTCCAAGGCTAATCCCACAAGATAAAGAAAAATATGATACAAAACAGTATCCTTACTCATGATGTATAATCAGTCAGTCTATATTATTTCAATAAACTCTAATATAAGGTTTTAATGAAGAGTAAAAGTATACATCTCATGATAGCTCAGTTGGTAGAGCGACAGACTGTAGTGTAAAAACAGCCATCTGTTGGTCGTCGGTTCGATCCCGACTCGTGAGACTAATATATTTTATGATAGAGAAAAAACATCAAAATCCTTGATAGTACAGTGGTTAGTATACTTGCCTGTCGAGCAAGTGACCGGGGTTCGATTCCCCGTCAAGGAGTTTTCTATTTTTGACAAATATTAAATGAATAAAAACTTCAGCCTTCATTGCATCGCGTGGTGCAATCCTCGAATCTAAAAATAGACATGACTCACCACCCCTCCCCTCCCCCAGCATCTCAGAATGCGCGTACCTCAAAATGGAACATGTACCTCACTCGTACCTCACTCGTACCTCAAAATATTGATGTAGAATTGGTACTCTCATACTACTGTCACAGTCATTAGTATATGCCAGAAAAAAAATTATAACTTCAAGAAGCATCACTTAAACTATATATATATATATTTTTGGTCAATGAACAGCTCACCTCATGTAGAATCTATACTGAGGATAATGCCAGATGTGGTATAGGCACTTTAAACACAACGATGAAATTTCCCATACGAAACTTGCACGTTTTACGTTGCAAATTAACGTTTGGTATATAAGTTTCTTTTCGCGTCATGCCTCAAGGAAGCTCGCAAATGGTGGTATTGACAAACAACAGTTTAGCTTGCACCTGAATCCAGTTCAGTACTCGTGCCTGGCACAAAAGGCCCTACTAAAATAAATTTCCAATGAACACCGAGTTCATTTATTGCCAAACATCACTAGGAGTGCCTAGGAGTGACAAACAATCATTTTTAAACATGCCAAAAGTTTTAAACTTCATACATGTGACTAATTATTAAACAATTGCGACGCTGTACCAATTCGACAGCCAAAAAAATGAAACATGCTACGTATTATCACGAACCTTACTCAAACCTTGATCATGGGCTCAGTACACACATATCATGGTTCGTATCTTCCAAAGAGTAGATTGTCTGTTTGAGTTTCGAAGGTTCGTTGTTCTTCGTCTCGCCGGTTTGGACAACTAACAATAGCTAGTTACTTGGTATATAGTCTATAGTTTTGCATATCATTAATTCATCTCCCGAGGGACTGTGTGCCAGTTTGAACAGACCCCTTGCACGTGACATCAAAGCAGCTCAATTTGAAGGACAAAACAAAAGAACTACAATCTCCTGAGAATAGTTTTTTCCTCCAAATCGAGCAGCTTTGATGTCACATGCATCCAAGGCGTCTATAGTGGAATTGTCTCTCTTTTTTATTCTTACTTTTTCGTGCGCTTTAATGATCTTGCTTCGTCATTTATTACAATTCTTTTTTTAAGAATATGACAGTTATTAATCATAAATTCTTAAGATTACACTTGACCTCTTTTCTTCATTTAAATTAAATAAAATTTAGAAATTCATATTCAGTTCAAGCAAAAAAGCCTCTCGGGAAGGAGAGAGTTAAGGACACTTTTTAACCTGCCTTAACTTATTCCAGCATAGCAATTATATTTTAACAACTGAAGTTAGGCGTCGAGCTTTACATGAGCCTAACCTAATGGCATAAAAGAAGACAGCTGCGTTCGGCTCATGTAAAGTTCGACGTCAGCCTAAGATTTTATATTTTATCACTTTGAACACGATGACCACTATTCCGTAATTTAATATATATATTCAAGTGATGTTCAAATATCGCTTAAAAACCCCAATCCCAGTCAATTTCATCTTGGACCATGTTGACCAGGAAGCATTCTACTCGGTCACCATCTTTGAATCCTGAGAATTTTTCGAAGCTTAGGCCGCATTCTTGTTCTTTCTTGACGACGTCCACGTTCTCCTGGCCACGTTTTAACGTTACCAGTTTGCCTGTTGAAAGATGTAGAGTTATTGAGTTATTGCTACCATTCAGGAATCATCCCCAGAAAATCACGAACTATCTTTACACTGAGCGCTTTACTGACTCCAGGCATTGTGCGTTTTGGGTCCGTCAATCAAATTTACGACGGGCCGCATTCATTCCGATCACCATCATCACCACCATCACTATTATCATCAACAATAACACATCACCATCACCATCATCACCACACAACCACACACCACCACCATCATCACCACACACCACCACCATCACCATCATCATCAACACATCACCACCAATACCGCCATCATCATGATGGTTATGAGTATAGCTCATGCAAGTGTCATACCTTCATATATGCTGTTATCTCCTCTTATTATTCTATACCGACTCTCTTTATTAAGAACACCTTGTTTCACACGACATCCTGCGACACATGCTTTCCTCGATCCTGTTAGTTTGAACACCTGAAGAATCTCTCCTTCGCCGACAATCTTTTCTTCCTTGATGAGGGGAAGGCGACTATTGATTTCATCCTAGTAAGAAAATATAATATGTAATCAAAACTAGCCTTATTTAGGATGGATAGAATATGTTCATAGCCTAAAACTGGGGTGCCCCATGACTCAATCTTGGGACCTTTTGTCATATGAAAAAAATCTAATCTAGGCTTATTCAGTATGTAGGGAATATGTTCATAGCCTATACTCGCGATGCCTCATTGGCTTAATCCTGGGACCTTTCATAATATGAAAAAAAATCCAAATTAGGGTTCATAGCCCATGATCGGGGTGCCTCAAGGCTTAATCCTGGGACCTTTCATAATATGAAAAAAAATCTAAATTAGGGTTCATAGCCCATGATCGGGGTGCCTCAAGGCTTAATCCTGGGACCTTTTATTATATATAAAAATCCAAACTAAGATTATTCAGTATGTATGGAATATGTTCGTAGTCTATGATCGGGATGCCCCATGGCTCAATCCTGGGACCTTTTATAATATGAGTTATTGTTAGATATTAATCAGCTGAAAGAATCTCATTACCAGCTAATCTGGTTACTTGAAATGCTGCTTTGGAAAGAATTATCTCAAAATTTTCTCACTACATTCCTATTAATAATTTGTTTAAGATTCGACTACTGTCTAACCAAAGCGGCGTTTCACAGTCTCCGTGCAAGAGTGCAAGTGCCCGATCCCCAATCGTTTCTGTTAAGGGCTATAGACCCCTTTCACGTGACGTCAAAGCAGCTCAATTTGGTGGACAAAACAAAAGAATTTCAAGCTCCTGAGAATTGCAAGGGGTCTATTGTACAACATTCTGTTTTTCTTTGAGGATGTTTTCCCCATGACCGTGTATACTGTGTACACGTGCAATTGCGCAAGCTCTAATTTACAAAACCGCTATACAATCTTACCTTAAGATCTGTTAATAGTTTGTAAATAACTCTGTGGTTCTTGATTGGAACGTTCATTTGTTTAGCCAGCTGTTGGATTTCTTTGGAGGTCTTCACATTGAAACCAAGTACTACACCTAGAAAATATAAACACAAGATCAGTTGTGCTTCACGAGAAAATTCAAATCCAACCAAATGGATTACGGTGTAAGAAATTTGATATATATTGCGCAATACTTCTTAATACCGTATATTTTTTTTACCCCATACCTTTGAATGACTCAGCCATCTTAACATCATGCTCCGAGACTGGTCCAACACCAGATTCTAGAACGCTCAATTTGATTTTATCTGATTTGTAGGTTTTTAGAGCGTCGATGACCGCTTCTACAGACCCATCTACATCGCCTAAGGTTGGACAAAATATCATCAGTTTGTTGTTTAGGTGGTTCTTACATTTTTACTTAAAATTTATATTTTTGCTTCTTGGAAGCATTTTGTATATTTTATACTTTCTTTCTTTCTTCCTTCCTTCCTTCCTTCCTTCCTTCCTTCCTTCCTTCCTTCCTTCCTTCCTTCCTTCCTTCCTTCCTTCCTTCCTTCCTTCCTTCCTTCCTTCCTTCCTTCCTTCCTTCCTTCCTTCCTTCCTTCCTTCCTTCCTTCCTTCCTTCCTTCCTTACCTTTAATAACAACATCTAGTTTATCCTTGGCGTCATACTCTTTATGAGACACCTTCGTCCTTCTTCCTTCCTCTTCTTTCAATACGTCAGCCATGCTAAAACCTCTGGACAGATTCTTTTTCTTCTTCTGTTCTTCATATGCCTTTCTCGCTGATGCCAACTCGTTTGCCTCTTGCTTCAAAGAATAGAAACAAAACCATATTCAATAACTGCTCTGCACCTCGTACAAAATATGTGAGAAGTAGAATCGAAGAGAAGAATTATTAACTCAAATGAATGACATTTGGTCTGAAAAGGAATACACCGGGAATACAATATGCCAAAAGTACAAGGGTCTACTGTCATCTGGAAGATCTTAGGTTGATAAATACACCTCTACCTTGGGTGCAATATTTTCTCATTTCAGACCACGTGTCATTCCCTCTAGTATCATTTCTTTGTTTAACGGTTGCGCATGAGAAGACACATGAATATGGGTACAACTCAAACAAAGAGTCTTATTCTCAAGAGAATGACACGTGTTCTAAAATGGGGAAACATTACACCCAAGCTAAAGTGGTCTACTGCCTGCCATACATGTACCTCTGTCTCAACATGGATTATCTTTTCTCCTGCTGATGGTAAGTCTTTCCATCCAGTCACCTGTACTGGGGTTGATGCTGGCGCTTCGTCGAGCACTTTACCCCGGTCATCATACATCTGACGCACCTGCAATCCCAATTAAGAAGTATTTTCAGAAAAAATCCTTGTAACCCAACTGTCAGGAAACATCGTAAAACAAGTGTAACATTGTTCCCTTGCCGCGCGGAAACACAAAATGTTCCTGCCATACTGCAGAAACATATTTTGCTTCTCCGCGTAGCAATGTTTCACACATGGCTAAACTGGGAAACATCAAGGAAGCATGCAAACAGTTAACATGCTTCTTGGTTGGGCCTTTATTGATTTCAGAGAAAAATGTTTTGCAAATTTTAATACCTTAGCAAAGGTGGTTCCAGCGACGAGGATGTTACCTCTAGTCATCATGCCATGCTGTACTAGAGCGGTCACTACAGGCCTGAAGTAAAACAATAATCACAGGATAGTTGATTACTTATCCTATCTATAGACCCCTTGCAGCACGTCAGAATGCAGCTCAATTTGGAGGACATAACAATAGGTTTCCAAGTTTCAGGAGATTGAAATTCTTTTCTTTTGTCCTCCAAATTGAACTGCTTTGATGTCACACGAAAGGGGATGTATGTAACTCATTTAGATTCCTTCAACCCCCACCCCACTCACCCCAGAAAACAAGAAATCACTGGCACCAATAATGTTTCTCTTACCCCAATCCTTTATCTTTCCTGGACTCAATGACCATGCCTTCGACATTTGCGTCTTTTTTAGATTTGAGGTCATTGATTTCAGCCAGTGTTATAACAGCTTCTGTTAGACTGTCTAGATTTATGCCCTGTGAAGAGAATGATACAAGAGGAATGGTTAGGAAGATAATCTAAAGAATGCAAAATGACAGTGCGAGAAAATAATTTCAGGGCATTATTTCTAGCTTTTTCAAGTCGTTATGAGCATACTTAGGAACCCTGGGGTTTTGGTCTAGTTACGAAAACCAGCAGTGGGCACAACCATCAAGTGGATGGATGGATGGAGTACATCATGGCTGACTTTCTAATAAAAGTTGCAATAGAGTGGTTTTCATATGAGTGGGAAACAACATGCAGTAACACTGAAGTGTCTTGATTATGGTATGAATGTACAGTACTGACATACGTCATGGTACAACATGCTGTAACACTGAAATGTCTTGATTATGGTATGAATGTACAATACTAACATACGTCGTGGTACAACATGCTGTAACACTGAAATGGCTTGATTATGGTATGAATGTACAGTACTGACATACGTCATGGTACAACATGCTGTAACACTGAAATGTCTTGATTAAGGTATGAATGTACAGTACTGACATACATCACGGTATGACATGCTGTAACACTGAAATGGCTTCCCATTGTCTTCCAGCAATTCATCCAGCCACAACGTAGTTACAGCTAGAGTAAGATATGGTATGGCTACTAATCGTTTTCCATTCAAATACTGCTCAATCACCATTAGAGTCTGGAGTTAAGTATTCTTTGTTCATTGATGTGATGTACATGTAATTCTGATTTAGTTTCCCATGCATCTTTATACTCATAAGAATTTACCTTTAAAGCTGAAATCTCGACCACTTGGACATCACCTCCATACTCTTCAAGCTGTACACCATGAGAAAGAAGCTGTCGCTTCAAAAGATCCTAAAATAATGCAACAAACCTGCAGTTAATCATGGTGTATTTAATCATAAATAATTGCTACAACTTGAGCCACTATGGAGTATGCAGTGACCTTTCCAGTAACAGTTATTCTATGTAAAAAAAATATTTTCTCTATTTACCCATCAACCTCAACTTACCACATTTTTCTTTGGTTTATCTGTTTTGTTTATGGCGACAATTATAGGCACTGAAATATGACAAAATAGATCAAAGCTGCATTGAGTTCTAAGCAGAATTTTGTCTCTTTGTCATTGTCGTCACTCTCATTGTAACTTTTTATTTTTCTTAATTTATTTTTTTAATTATTTAAACATATTTTTTCTCTGTACTCTCTTCAAGAGCCGATAAACGGCTCATCGAGGAAGATCATTGTACCTTTCATAGTGATGTCAACCTCATCCTTACACATGAGAACAACATTTGTCACCAGTGTCATCATCATTATCATCAGCATCATCATCATCATCATTATCACTGTCAATATCGTTATTTTCATTATCATCATCGACAGTCTTCATCAGCATCATCAACAGTCATCATCATCATCATCATCAGTTATCATTCACCACCCCACCATCAATGTCATTATCACCATGACTCCCATGATTATTATCCATTCCCTATCACTCTCACCAGTCTTCATTATTTAGCAAATAACTTACCTAGACCAATACCCTTTTCTATATATTTACTATATTTACCTTTAGCATGCACAGCATGTCTAATTGACTCAACAGTTTGTGTTTTCACCCCATCATCTGCCGCCACAACCAGCACAACAATATCTGTTACGTTAGCACCTCTTGCTCTCATGGAGTTGAATGCCGCATGTCCTGGGGTGTCGATAAAGGTGATCTGTTCTCCAGATGGCAGCTTAACTAAAAGAAAAAAACTCTTCAAATTTTATCGATGTCTACCCTTAAACAATCTCTGGGCTGATCAAAGTCAGATTTAGAAAGGATGGGTGGATAAAAGTATGAATGAAAGGATGGATAAATGGATTGATAAAATGATTACTTCTTTACCTAAGAATGCTCCAATATGTTGTGTTATTCCACCTGCTTCTCCAGCGGCAATAGAGCTGTTGCGCAGAGCATCAAGGAGAGTAGTCTTGCCATGGTCAACATGGCCCATTATTGTTACAACAGGAGGTCGTGACACATAACTGATAAAAAAGTGATTAAATTAGGAGCAGGCTTAATTTGGTTGGTGAGTGGCCAACTGAACTAGAGGTTCACTGTTCGATCCTCAGGATCTACAGGTCTGTTTCAACTCTCTCTAATCCGTGTAGCTTCAGCTTTGAATACTCTTCAAACAGGAATTTGGTATGTTCTTGAATTACGTGCAGTGTGGAAAACTAAAGAACCCAGGAAATAATCAAATCAAGAGAAAGACCCAAAAAAACTCTACTCACATGTGATGTTGAGTCCAGGAATTGAACCTGAGACCCCAGAGGTGAGACTAGTTACTGCACTAGTTACTGCTAGCTACAACACCCTCAATTGTATTAAAGAATAAACAGAAACCCGAAAGTCATGGGTTCAAACCCCACCGGGAGCTCGAAAATTTTTTCCGAGAAATATTTGCTTGAAGAAACACATCACAACTACTAATACATTCACCAAGCAACAAAAACATCTAATACTTAGAGTACGAATAGTAAGCAATTATTGGATGAGGTTGAGCAAAATATCGTGATTTGTTAGTGCTTGCAAGACACTAACAAATCTCGATATTTTGCGATAACCGAGTTCAATAATTGTTTTATCATTCAAATTATTTTTTCTAATCTTTGAGGGGCAGTGCGCACGAGTCAAACAATAACAAAGAAGTCAGCTCATTTTTTCAGGGAAGCGAGCCATTGTCAAATACAGCGTTACTGCGCATGAGCAAACCGTTATTTGCAGTAAGATGGCTCTGCACCATAATGCGCATGAGCAGACCGTTATTTGTAGGCAGTTATTTGCAGTTCTCTTGGCCAATCAAAATGACGGAAAAAATAATTTGAATGATAATTTACGTTCTACTCATTACGGTGAGGACACTCGAACCATGAACACTTGATATTTTTATATTTTTTATTTTAGGAACTTTCTACTGCTTCAAACCTTCTAAAAATGAAGCACTGAACTCAAATAATCTTATTGTTCAAAATAAATCATATTTCCAATCGATTCACACAAGGGATAAAGGAGAAAAAAAGTATGAAAAAACCTCAAAGTGTTCATGGTTCGAGTGTCCTCACTGTAATGACTCAAATATATTTAGTATATTTTTAGAAAATTTTTATAATGGAATAATCTAAATGAATACCTTGAGAAAGAAGTTTCCTCAAACTTTGGCATCACATCAAACTCCAAGCAGACCAACTCAACAATGTCTGGACTAATAACTGTGAATTGCAAAGAACAGGTTTAAGGTGCATTTAATTGCTGGTTTTCATTGCCATTGGTTGCACTGACAGTATCATAACTGTCATAAATCTCGCATTCTGATTGGTTGGGAGGGCGTGCATTATGAAAGCATACAGCAAGTGCAAGCACTTTCTATTTTGTCATTTGTGTCCAAAATAATGACTTCTGTAATAGTCCCCTTCATAGTTCCCTGCACCATCTTGATAGGTAGTTGTGCCTTTGCATTGAAGTGAGATGAATGATGACCTTGTAATGATAGAGATATGTGAATTATTGTCCAAGGTGTTAAAAAATGTCTCTATCATTGCAAGCTCACCGTTTGTCTCACCTCAATGCAAAGGCACGGCTATTTTCCAAGTTGGCGCAAGGAACTGCGAAGGAACTATTCGTATTTTACAAAAGAAATAAAAAACTTGCTTGCCATGCTGTGTGCAGCTATAAAGCACTTGGGGATTGTCAGAACACTTGAGATGTGTTGAGAAACACACCACTGTGTCATACTTCTTTTAACACTTCTCTCGTGTTCTGCCATGCCCTGCATGCTTTATAACTGCGCACAACATGCATGTAATCTATTTCTTCTTCATTAGCGCTGCATGCTGTCACCTTACCTTCATTTACACTATGTACATCTTCACCTATATCATTTAGAACTTTGACAATATCATCTACACATACAAAAAGAAATGTCAGTTAATACACCATGCAGTTTCACATTTGATGCAGACTCATTAAATGCACAGGCTTAGCATGAAAATCCGTGGGATTTGTATTATTCAACTTGCACATCCTTTACATTACAGTTGGCTGTTGCTAATGATTTGTAAAAGTCAACTGTAATGTAAACAATGCGTAGGTTGAATAATACCAATGTTTTGAAATCCCACAGACTTATTAATGGTGTTTATGAATACATGTAGCTGACTTATAAACAAGGCTAACCCTGTGCAAACGAGTCTGTGGTCTATTAAAAACATCAGTTTGCATCGAATGCAAAAATGGTGTGTTGTGTATTCTCCAATGATATTAATTTCTCTGATTCATAGAAGGTCCTCTTATGTCAAAGTCTCTCCCCCCCCCCCCCCCCATTCATTAATTTCAGGATCTGCCCCTATAATAAGACTTACCTTTACTGATGCCGAGTTGATGAGCAAGACTTTTGACTGTTGTTCTTGATGTGATTACTGCATGATCGGCTTTCTAGAATAAGAGAAGTAACCATGTACACTGCTTGAAACTTAGTAGCATACAGCACAAGGTTGTTTCAGGGTTCTATCTGTGTGTTAGCCGTGCCCTGACTTAGATCAGCCCAGAGGTTGTTTCAGGGTTCTATCTGTGTGTTAGCCGTGCCCTGACTTAGATCAGCCCAGAGGTTGTTTCAGGGTTCTATCTGTGAGTTAGCCATGCCCTGACTTAGATCAGCCCAGAGGTTGTTTCAGGGTTCTATCTGTGTGTTAGCCATGCCCTGACTTAGATCAGCCCAGAGGTTATTTCAGGGTTCTATCTGTGTGTTAGCCATGCCCTGACTTAGATCAGCCCAGAGGTTGTTTCAGGGTTCTATCTGTGTGTTAGCCATGCCCTGACTTAGATCAGCCCAGAGGTTGTTTCAGGGTTCTATCTGTGTGTTAGCCATGCCCTGACTTAGATCAGCCCAGAGGTTGTTTCAGGGTTCTATCTGTGTGTTAGCCGTGCCCTGACTTAGATCAGCCCAGAGGTTGTTTCAGGGTTCTATCTGTGTGTTAGCCATGCCCTGACTTAGATCAGCCCAGAGGTTGTTTCAGGGTTCTATCTGTGTGTTAGCCGTGCCCTGACTTAGATCAGCCCAGAGGTTGTTTCAGGGTTCTATCTGTGTGTTAGCCATGCCCTGACTTAGATCAGCCCAGAGGTTGTTTCAGGGTTCTATCTGTGTGTTAGCCGTGCCCTGACTTAGATCAGCCCACAGGTTGTTTCAGGGTTCTATCTGTGAGTTAGCCATGCCCTGACTTAGATCAGCCCAGAGGTTGTTTCAGGGTTCTATCTGTGTGTTAGCCGTGCCCTGACTTAGATCAGCCCAGAGGTTGTTTCAGGGTTCTATCTGTGTGTTAGCCGTGCCCTGACTTAGATCAGCCCAGAGGTTGTTTCAGGGTTCTATCTGTGGGTTAGCCGTGCCCTGACTTAGATCAGCCCAGAGGTTGTTTCAGGGTTCTATCTGTGTGTTAGCCGTGCCCTGACTTAGATCAGCCCAGAGGTTGTTTCAGGGTTCTATCTGTGTGTTAGCCGTGCCCTGACTTAGATCAGCCCACAGGTTGTTTCAGGGTTCTATCTGTGAGTTAGCCATGCCCTGACTTAGATCAGCCCAGAGGTTGTTTCAGGGTTCTATCTGTGTGTTAGCCGTGCCCTGACTTAGATCAGCCCACAGGTTGTTTCAGGGTTCTATCTGTGTGTTAGCCAAGCCCTGACTTAGATCAGCCCAGAGGTTGTTTCAGGGTTCTATCTGTGTGTTAGCCATGCCCTGACTTAGATCAGCCCAGAGGTTGTTTCAGGGTTCTATCTGTGTGTTAGCCATGCCCTGACTTAGATCAGCCCAGAGGTTGTTTCAGGGTTCTATCTGTGTGTTAGCCATGCCCTGACTTAGATCAGCCCAGAGGTTGTTTCAGGGTTCTATCTGTGTGTTAGCCATGCCCTGACTTAGATCAGCCCAGAGGTTGTTTCAGGGTTCTATCTGTGTGTTAGCCGTGCCCTGACTTAGATCAGCCCAGAGGTTGTTTCAGGGTTCTATCTGTGTGTTAGCCATGCCCTGACTTAGATCAGCCCAGAGGTTGTTTCAGGGTTCTATCTGTGTGTTAGCCGTGCCCTGACTTAGATCAGCCCAGAGGTTGTTTCAGGGTTCTATCTGTGTGTTAGCCATGCCCTGACTTAGATCAGCCCACAGGTTGTTTTAGGGTTCTATCTGTGTGTTAGCCATGCCCTGACTTAGATCAGCCCACAGGTTGTTTCAGGGTTCTATCTGTGTGTTAGCCATGCCCTGACTTAGATCAGCCCAGAGGTTGTTTCAGGGTTCTATCTGTGTGTTAGCCGTGCCCTGACTTAGACATTTTCCATCTAAATATTGTTTACCTCTTTTTTCTTCAACCTTGGAGAGGCAGTATGTTGTTGTCTTTTGAATGGTGGCGGTACATGGGTTGAGTTACCAGATGATGCAAGACATCTCAAGTGGCTATACACAAACTATTATATGAAACGCATGCATTGAATTTAGTATAAAACACAGCACTAACTAGAAAACATGTTTGATGAACAGCAACTTATAAAGTCTGTCTGTCTGTCTGTCTGTCTGTCTGTCTGTCTGTCTGTCTGTCTGTCTGTCTGTCTGTCTGTCTGTCTGTCTGTCTGTCTGTCTGTCTGTCTGTCTGTCTGTCTGTCTGTCTGTCTGTCTGTCTGTCTGTCTGTCTGTCTGTCTGTCTGTCTGTCTGTCTGTCTGTCTGTCTGTCTGTCTGTCTGTCTGTCTGTCTGTCTGTCTGTCTGTCTGTCTGTCTGTCTGTCTGTCTGTCTGTCTGTCTGTCTGTCTGTCTGTCTGTCTGTCTGTCTGTCTGTCTGTCTGTCTGTCTGTCTGTCTGTCTGTCTGTCTGTCTGTCTGTCTGTCTGTCTGTCTGTCTGTCTGTCTGTCTGTCTGTCTGTCTGTCTGTCTGTCTGTCTGTCTGTCTGTCTGTCTGTCTGTCTGTCTGTCTGTCTGTCTGTCTGTCTGTCTGTCTGTCTGTCTGTCTGTCTGTCTGTCTGTCTGTCTGTCTGTCTGTCTGTCTGTCTGTCTGTCTGTCTGTCTGTCTGTCTGTCTGTCTGTCTGTCTGTCTGTCTGTCTGTCTGTCTGTCTGTCTGTCTGTCTGTCTGTCTGTCTGTCTGTCTGTCTGTCTGTCTGTCTGTCTGTCTGTCTGTCTGTCTGTCTGTCTGTCTGTCTGTCTGTCTGTCTGTCTGTCTGTCTGTCTGTCTGTCTGTCTGTCTGTCTGTCTGTCTGTCTGTCTGTCTGTCTGTCTGTCTGTCTGTCTGTCTGTCTGTCTGTCTGTCTGTCTGTCTGTCTGTCTGTCTGTCTGTCTGTCTGTCTGTCTGTCTGTCTGTCTGTCTGTCTGTCTGTCTGTCTGTCTGTCTGTCTGTCTGTCTGTCTGTCTGTCTGTCTGTCTGTCTGTCTGTCTGTCTGTCTGTCTGTCTGTCTGTCTGTCTGTCTGTCTGTCTGTCTGTCTGTCTGTCTGTCTGTCTGTCTGTCTGTCTGTCTGTCTGTCTGTCTGTCTGTCTGTCTGTCTGTCTGTCTGTCTGTCTGTCTGTCTGTCTGTCTGTCTGTCTGTCTGTCTGTCTGTCTGTCTGTCTGTCTGTCTGTCTGTCTGTCTGTCTGTCTGTCTGTCTGTCTGTCTGTCTGTCTGTCTGTCTGTCTGTCTGTCTGTCTGTCTGTCTGTCTGTCTGTCTGTCTGTCTGTCTGTCTGTCTGTCTGTCTGTCTGTCTGTCTGTCTGTCTGTCTGTCTGTCTGTCTGTCTGTCTGTCTGTCTGTCTGTCTGTCTGTCTGTCTGTCTGTCTGTCTGTCTGTCTGTCTGTCTGTCTGTCTGTCTGTCTGTCTGTCTGTCTGTCTGTCTGTCTGTCTGTCTGTCTGTCTGTCTGTCTGTCTGTCTGTCTGTCTGTCTGTCTGTCTGTCTGTCTGTCTGTCTGTCTGTCTGTCTGTCTGTCTGTCTGTCTGTCTGTCTGTCTGTCTGTCTGTCTGTCTGTCTGTCTGTCTGTCTGTCTGTCTGTCTGTCTGTCTGTCTGTCTGTCTGTCTGTCTGTCTGTCTGTCTGTCTGTCTGTCTGTCTGTCTGTCTGTCTGTCTGTCTGTCTGTCTGTCTGTCTGTCTGTCTGTCTGTCTGTCTGTCTGTCTGTCTGTCTGTCTGTCTGTCTGTCTGTCTGTCTGTCTGTCTGTCTGTCTGTCTGTCTGTCTGTCTGTCTGTCTGTCTGTCTGTCTGTCTGTCTGTCTGTCTGTCTGTCTGTCTGTCTGTCTGTCTGTCTGTCTGTCTGTCTGTCTGTCTGTCTGTCTGTCTGTCTGTCTGTCTGTCTGTCTGTCTGTCTGTCTGTCTGTCTGTCTGTCTGTCTGTCTGTCTGTTTCTTGTTGATAAGTTTGTTTGTCTATGAGTCCCTAAAATGATGACAATGTGTCTAAAATGTGTTTCCTTCTCTATGCCCATGTGTCTGCCTACACACATTTCTCTATTTCTGTAAAACCATATTCTTTGTCTGTAGATAATACATCTCTCTCAGTATCCTCCACATCAGGACAGAAAAAAAAGTATACTACAAAGCATTGCAAATTGTATATTCTGGAAGACATGTTTGGCAAGAATTCATTACTGTACTATCTAAACATGTACTCCATATTTTAAATCCTGAGCAATACTTTTAGATTAGAGCTTACCCTATGAGGAGGAAAAAGCCATATTTTGTAGGAAGGAAACTGGAAAGATTTCCAAGGCAATGCTTTACCATGTTGAACAGAAGACGATAAGGATCTATGCCAACAGGCCCGGCATGTGACAATCTGTTAAGATAACATTGATGTATAACATCAGAACCTTTGGTCTTTGTTTTTATAATTGCTCCTGCATATGCTGCTGCTGCTGCTGTTGTTGTTGTTTTTTGCTGTTGCTGCTACTGTTGCTTAACTGTTGCTACTTTAGCTGTTGTTGTTTAGGAACACAGTGTCTCTATTTTTTCCTAATTTGTGACAAATCAACGAGTGAACTGGAAAATGCAAGTCATTTCTCAACTTTTCGAATGGAATCAAGCTTTAGGAAATCTTTCGATCAATGTGCAAAATATACCGATTATTCAATAAACAACAACACATATCTTTTTATAACACATCCTCTTATTTGTCGTAGAAATCTTTCTGTTCACACTTGTAAGCTTATTGCATAACTCGATCAGCACCGAAACCCACCAAACAAAACAGCTATAAAACACTAAATAGATAAGAAAACGCTATAGAAGAACTAATAGGAGACAGTACTCACGTGAAGGCCTAATCTTGTCCGATTAATCCACCTCATCCTAGAAAAATATCTTTTTATTTAGGCATGCTTTTCCTCACGTCAAGAAATAAAAATGAGCCGCCATCTTGTATTTAGCCGACGCGCCTGCGATGATTATTGTCAGCGGGATTATAGAACATGTGTTACGGATCACTGAAAACACAGGCTTCCCAAATCATTGATCAATGTCATCATGACTCAGAATTCGTGTGCTACTTCGCTTACGCACGTCGCTCAGACTAGCTTGGATGCATCATCGATGATCTTCGAGGCTTCGCGGCTTAATTCTTCAAATCAACCAAGGTAAGTCTTCTTTTACGCAGTTTAATCATGACAAATTCAAAGTTATTTATTGCCGGAAGCATTCATCAAGGTCTCAAAAGGTTTATTGACGTTTCACAGGGAAGACAATGTTCTTTTCGAGCTTGTACAGCGATATTATGTGCTCAGAGTTTGCCAATCGAACGCTGAACCTCCGCCACTGTTGGTAAGCTCATGTTTTTGTTATTTATTTTTAGATAACAATAATTTAAACTGATTCTTCAACAAATGCCATAGTTGTTTGGATAGAGTGATGGAATAGCTTATAATTCATGAAAAGTCTATAAAGATTCAGCCATGTCGTACATCAGATTTATACAAGTATTACTGAACAAGCATGCAGTACAAGTTATGAGACTGAAGAATTGCATTTAATTCACCTTCTGCTATTTAGAGGAATTTAAAAATTGGTGGAATAACTTATTAGCCTATAAAGAATCACGCAAGATATCAACAGATATGTATAAGCCATTTCAAAGTTTAAGAATCGTTTTCAGTGCGCATGCGATTTTATCCCGAATTTCTCACCTGCTTTTGTTTAAACCTTCTTTTGTTTTTAATTAAACAAAAGAAGGTGAGAAATTCGAGATAAAATCGTATGCGCACTGAAAACGATTCTTAAGCTTTGAACTGGCTTATGCTGTATCAACAAATATATTAAAGCTTATATATAAGTATATCAAGAAACATAAACAATGTTATGGTGAACATTTCCAAATACACAGTCTGTACAAGACACCTACATTTTATCATTAATTGGAGAAACTGAAACTTTAGTGGCTGGATGTCTACATTACTGTAGCAGTGCAATGTTGGATTATAGTGCAAATTAACACAGCCTCATAGATTTTTTTATTGATTTACGTTCTCTATCACTGATACTGAATAATGCCGCTATAACTATGCAAGAAGGCACTAGATGCAGCAATTCACTTCCATAATGGAACCGTTAGCTTTACCTTATTATAGGAGATTAACGGTCCACGAAATTAAAGTATTGGAAATTAGCGCGGCTTAAATTAACGCGAATTGAGGGGGAAAATACTTCCAAATAAAGATGATTAAATTTCCATTTTAATGAAATTAACGCAGTTTACACAAAGATAACTCTTCTCAAAGTGAATATGAAGAGCTTGTAGAATTAAAAAAAAGAAATGATAACTACCGACAAATACTGAAATATGGTTATTAAGTGACTAGTTTGTCCAGTTTAAACGAAATTATTTTTCAAAAGTAGATTACAGATAAAATTGCTAGAAAATTAACGTTCCACTTTATTAATGATATGGAAAATAACATTAAAAGAAATTAACACGACTTAAATTAACTCGATTTGTTGAAATTCACGTTAATTTTATGGGGCGTTAATTTCCTATAATAAGGTAGTTTAATGGGCCAAGAAACCTTATCCTAAGATCGTTATCTCTGAAGCTTATATTTTAACTTAGATTCTAAAACTGAATTGATCTATAAATCTAAAATTACTTTGACTCAAAATGATTCATGATATTCAGTCTTTTATACTTTTAGCTTTTAACTTGCCTTCAAGCTAGCTACCTAGATAAGCTCCAGTGAAAATACGAATGACAGCACATAGGAAACCCAAACTAAGAAGAGTTTGTTTTCCAGTTTTTAGTTTGCGCCATCTATTCTTTCTATCCAGAATTAATACGCCTATGCTGGCATTATTACAGAAGCGTACATGCTATGTATTGTGTTGTGCGCAACGAACAGTTGTAGAGGTTAACACTGGTGCAATTGTGTTAGGTGCGCAACGATGCATAAGTAGATATTGGTTCCACTTCTACCAATAACGATGTGCGTATCAGTTGTAGAGGTTAACACTGGTGAAATTGTGTTTTGTGCGTAACGGTGCATAAGTAGATATTGGTTCTACTACTACCAATAACGATGTGCACAACAGTTGTAGGGGTCAACACAGGTGCAATTGTGTCTTGTGCGCAACGGTGCATAAGTAGATATTGGTTCTACTTCTACCAATAACTATGTGCGCATCAGTTGTAGAGGTCAACACAGGTGCAATTGTCTTGTGCGCAACGGTGCATAAGTAGATATTGGTTCTATCTTTACCATTAACGATGTATGCAACAGTTGTAGGGGTCAGCACAGGTGCAATTGTGTCTTGTGCGCAACGGTGCGTAAGCAGATATTGGTTCTACTACTACCAATACCGATGTGCACAACAGTTGTAGGGGTCAACACAGGTGCAATTGTGTCTTGTGCGCAACGGTGCGTAAGTAGATATTGGTTCTACTACTACCAATACCGATGTGCATATCAGTTGTAGGGGTCAACACAGGTGCAATTGTGTCTAATGCGCAACGGTGCGTAAGCGGATATTGGTTCTACTACTACCAATAATGATGTGCACAACAGTTGTAGGGATCAACACAGGTGCAATTGTGTCTAATGCGCAACGGTGCATAAGTAGATATTGGTTCTACTACTACCAATAATGATGTGCACAACAGTTGTAGGGATCAACACAGGTGCAATTGTGTCTAATGCGCAACGGTGCATAAGTAGATATTGGTTCTACTTCTACCAATAATGATGTGCACAACAGTTGTAGGGATCAACACAGGTGCAATTGTGTCTAATGCGCAACGGTGCATAAGTAGATATTGGTTCTACTTCTACCAATAATGATGTGCATATCAGTTGGAAGGATCAACACAGGTGCAATTGTGTTTTGTGCGCAACGGTGCATAAGTAGATATTGGTTCTACTTCTACCAATAATGATGTGCACAACAGTTGTAGGGATCAACACAGGTGCAATTGTGTCTAATGCGCAATGGTGCATAAGTAGATATTGGTTCTACTACTACCAATAATGATGTGCACAACAGTTGTAGGGATCAACACAGGTGCAATTGTGTTTTGTGCGCAACGGTGCATAAGTAGATATTGGTTCTACTTCTACCAATAACGATATGCACATCAGTTGTAAGGGTCAACACAGGTGCAATTGCGTCTTGTGCGCAACGGTGCATAAGTAGATATTGGTTCTACTACTACCAATAATGATGTGCATATCAGTTGGAAGGATCAACACAGGTGCAATTGTGTTTTGTGCGCAACGGTGCATAAGTAGATATTGGTTCTACTTCTACCAATAACGATATGCACATCAGTTGTAAGGGTCAACACAGGTGCAATTGCGTCTTGTGCGCAACGGTGCATAAGTAGATATTGGTTCTATCTTTACCATTAACGATGTGCACAACAGTTGTAGGGGTCAACACAGGTGCAATTGTGTCAGGTGCGCAACGATGCATACACCCTATGCATAAGGGCGTGGCCATGGAAATACCTTAGTTCATCAGTTATTGAAAACACCATTGCTTTCATTGTAAAGAGTATATCGATTTTAGTAATCTTCAAAAATTTCAGCCTACTAACATTAAATGATAAAAATCTACAGCTGTTTGAAATTAGAAAGATTTGTATGGAAACAACAACCAAGGCCTGACCAGCCTCGTTGTCATGTTTTTGGCACATTTCAAATGCTTATAACTCTGCAGTGATTTAATATATAACAACAGAACTCTACCAAATTACTACTTTAGACATGCTCTTTCTCATGATCAAAATATATTTTGAAATCATTGATGATTCATGGTGCTCGTTCCCAGTCTTTTTCTCTTTATGCATAGGGTGAATAAGTAGATATTGGTTCTACTACTACCAATAACGATGTGCACATCAGTTGTAGGGGTCAACACTGGTGCAATTGTGTCTTGTTTACAACGGTGGGTAAGCATATATTGGTTCTAAGTCTGCAAATAACTATGTGCATATAGTGAAACACTTGTCTCCTTCTGTGCAGACCTATTGAGGAACGCTTTGTGTCTAGTTTTTAAATGTACGTAACATGAGTAAGAATACCCTGCTTTCCTCTCCTCCGCTCCAATCTAGGATCTCCTGCAACGCAGGCTAGAGTAATAGTTAGGTTGGTTATTATAACTGGGTAATAGTGAAATTTTTGAATAGAACAAGGTTTTTATATCCATTCAATGTTATGACTCCTCCTTTTTGCCTCAAAGGATTGGTTGGTTGGAATGTCCTTGCCATTTTACCATCAATGAAGAGCTTAGCGGATGCATTTTGGACCTCAATAGCAACACGGATCCATGTATAGCCAGCTGGGGGAGGGGAGATATCACAACTTTGAATTAAATTGGTTCCGGTGTCGTTTATTAATTTGCCAGACGCGATACATGTAGTATTGGAATGAGTTCTGAAAACAGATTTAAATTAAACAAAGTATATTTTGTTAAGGAATATTATAAACATCTTAAAAAACATATAGTTTTCAGGGAGTTTATGAAACCATGCATGCCCTTTTGGTGTTGCAGGAGTGGCGTTACACTTGGCAATGTCTCGAAATGTTGTTGCGAAAAGTAGAACTCAGAACGGTGGCGGCAACAAAATTGCGAGACACTTTTAAGGCCCGTTTACACTAGCAAATTTATCGCGCGACTTGAGCGGCGATTTCAATGGCGATCTTATCGCGACCCAAATCGCAGCGAGTTACACTAAATTTCGATCATGTTTGAATTGGCGGCGACATAGTTGCGATCTATCGCCGTGAAATCGTTATAAAATCGCCGCTCAAGTCGCGCGAAAAAGTTGCTAGTGTAAACGGGCCTATAGAAGTCAAAAATCCAGACGTCTTGGGCTGATTTAGCCGCGTGTATAATTTGAAAGCCCAGTGTAAAATGATGTAAATCAGAAAAAAATATCGTTTCCAAGATATCTGAGGCACCAAAAAGTATCAAACATGAAATGGTCAGTCATACCTGAGGAAGACGTAATCAAAACTATTTTGGTCCACAACATTAAATACAATTCCAGGATGCATGACGCGGTAGTTGTCAGGCCTACTAGAATACAGGTCCACTGTCAAACGATATGGTTGAGTTGGCAACGAGTCGGCGTTTGCGTTCAGGATTACTCTACAAATGCTGTTTTTCTCGCGTATTTCGCCTGTCCCGTCGAGTTCAAAACCTTTCGTACGTCGGTCAATATATCCATTGCAATTTGTTACTTGAAAACCTGTTTATGAAAAAAAAAAATTAGCATATCGTGTTTTTAAAAGTGCCTACAATACATCTGACAATATTCTCAGTAGATTCTACATGAGTGAGGTGTTCAATTACCAAAAATAATTAGTTTGAGTGATGCGTCTCGAAGTTATAAAGGGTTTTTCTTGTCATATGCTTGTGACTGTGACGCCCGGGGGGGGGGGGGGGGGTACTCCCTATAATTGACTATACGGGGATGCTCCGCCCGAAAGGGGTACGTTTTTCAGGCCGCAGGTATAGGAAAGGGGTGGGAATTTGTGAATTTTGGTATAAAAAGGGGTAGTCTTTCTTCAAAAGTATATGAAAGGGGTACCTTTTCAGGCAAAAACGTATGTAAAAGGGGTAACTTTTTGCTTAAATTTGGTATATCAAAGGGTAAGGGGTCGAGAGTTCGGGCGGAGCATCTCCGTATGAAACGACCCGAAGTACCCCCCCCCCCCCCCCCCGGGCTGTGACGTCAAAGTGGGTATGTTGCCGAATCCAAACCACTTGATGTTTACATGAATTTCCCTGGAGAATTGTTTCTTTATAATTTTATCATATTCACATGAATATGAACGAAAATTTCATAAAGATAGATAATTATATTCTCCAGGGAACACCATGTAAATATCACATGAATTGAAATGGGTAATATACATACGAAGTTTGTTTGGTCTATGTAAAGAACTTACTCGTATTGCAATTTTCCAGCGTGTAACCATGGTTGCATATGCATCGATGTGTTTGTAACTCAAAATCAGGACGACATATCTCATTCTTGCTGCAATTGCATGTGGTCTGCGATATAAGATACGACACTCGGTTAAAATATGTAAAGTGACAGGCCTGAAAAATTTGTGCGCATGCGCCAAATTGTCAATGAAAACAAACATGGCCGCTTGAAAACTTCAAACACTCAAATTGGTCGAGGTTTTCAGGGAAAAGCATTTTAGTACGAACATTAGAAAAGTTCTACATACCGTAAAAACAAACCTTAGGCATTGGTTAATAGATTAAAATGCAAATTTTTCTTCTTAACTTTCAAGGAATGGGCTTAACTTTTGGATTTTTGTAGCTGACTTTGAGATTTTTTCGAAACCATAGGAATATTTTAGAGGAAGCAGATAAGCCCGCGATTATACCCAATACCGCTGGCTCGTTTTTCAGCCGATGTAGCTATGTATAGCTACATCCTATGCATCTTTTACTATCCAGTCAGAAATCACTCATTTTCCTGTTAATCCGGCATGATGTAAATGTTTAACAAGCTCCGTCAATATCGGTGAATGTTTTAGTGTTACTTCCCTTCTGGTAAACAAGGGAAGTGGGATGGAAACTTTGGCAAACCTTACAATCACCACTTGTGAATATCGTCTCATTATCACTGGTCGCTTTGGAAGAATGGTGTTTAAAGTTTTGTGATATATCTTTTTGTTGCAGAGATATCAAAAGTTGTCCAAAAGTTGCCCCCCAGAACGTTCATTTTTTGGCATCCACCACTAAATCTTTTCAGCATGCCACCACAGATACCAGTGCCAATTTTGGTGTTTGTACTTAAATTTGCACGATCTTCGCTATTTTTGTCGTTAACAGACCTGACTGGCAAACTCAACTCATCTTGAATCCCAGTTCAGTCCCAGAAGCGAAAGAAAAAACTGTATTTGCTTTACGAATACATTAATAATAATAATAATAATAATAATAATAATAATAATAATAATAATAAATGATAATAATAATAATGATAATAATAATAATGAAAATAGTAAAAAAGACACGAAAATATTAACAGTGATTTTGAAGAATAATAAAGATACTAATGATTTATAGAATCTAAAAAAAGGGATTAATACTAAAAAATATCTTTTTACATGTAATATTAAAAGGAAATATATAAATCATGAGGATATATCCTAAGACTATAACATAAATCATAGAAAATGTATAAAAATCTTATATATGTGGGGGGGGGGGGAAACTAATATAAAAAGTTCCAGGACCTAAATTTTAGCACGAAA
Source organism: Anthopleura xanthogrammica (assembly GCA_964019055.1). Lineage (NCBI taxonomy): Eukaryota > Metazoa > Cnidaria > Anthozoa > Actiniaria > Actiniidae > Anthopleura > Anthopleura xanthogrammica. The sequence continues at coordinate 3,571,203 of OZ025224.1, read as the reverse complement.
TCTATCTAAATCAAAGTCTGTTTCTTGAATATTTGTAGTTCTCCTAATTGTTTTAGATCCTCTAAGGCAGAGTAGAGCTGATCGTAGTATCGCAAATGAGACTTTGGATAATAATGATAATAATAATAATAATAATAAATGATAATAATAATAATGATATTAATAATAATGATAAAAATAATAATAATATTAATAATGATTAATAATAATAATAATAATAATAATAACATTGAAGATCTTTCAAACCTCACCTCAGCCATTCTGTATACGGTGTCAGCTCTCGGGACCAGATCATCGGGGAACATTTTGTGATCGGCTTCGTTCAGTTCACACTTGTATAATTCTCCAGATTCGCTTCTTCCAAAGTTAAAAGAAATACAACGGTCATCGATGAAACACATGGTTTCGCAGTGACCATCGTTCGTTGCTTGAGTGGTTAGGAAAGTATGGTTGACCAACGCCTGGCCACCGATATTAGTCTTGAAGGTCATCTGTTTACATCCATTTGTAAGCTGGAAAACTGTTGAATCAAAATAATTTATTCAAACCTTCAGATTTGATTGCTACCCTGAAACAATTGAGGCCAGCGGCTAAGAAATAACGCAGAGAACTACCATATAAGACATCAGATATTTTGCTTAGCGCCACGAGACGACGACACACTTCTCCTAGTTTCGGGGAAAACACCACTCAACCTCATTGGCGATTAGATTCGACGCGGCAAAAGTTCGACGTCTGAACTGGACTTAAGTAAGGGCTGGGCTAACTCAAAGATTGCACCTCTGGGCTGATCAAAGCCAGGGCATGGCTAACTCACAGATCGAACCCTGAAACAACCTCTGTCCTGATCTAAGTCATGGCACGGCTAACTCACAGATTGAACCCTGAAACAACCTTTGGGCTGATCTAAGTCAGAGCATGGCTAACTCACAGATCGAACCCTGAAACAACCTCTGGGCTGATCTAGTCAGGGCATGGCTAACTCACAGATCGAACCCTCAAACAACCTCTGGGCTGATCTAAGTCAGGGCATGGCTAACTCACAGATCGAAACCTGAAACAACCTCTGGGCTGATCTAGTCAGGGCATGGCTAACTCACAGATCGAAACCTGAAACAACCTCTGGGCTGATCTAAGTCAGGGCATGGCTAACTCACAGATAGAACCCTCAAACAACCTCTGAGCTGATCTAAGTCAGGGCATGGCTAACTCACAGGCTGAACCCTGAAACAACATTTGGGCTGATCTAAGTCAGTGACGGCTAACTCACAGATCGAATTGGAATTTAGGTTGTTAGGTTTTGTGGAAAAAGGGAGAAAACGTTAGAATTCCCGCAAAACAAGTATTTTTCATTGATCCTAGCATGACTCCCCAAGACAGGTGTTACAAGTTTCAGGTGCACGAAGACAAAATATAATTTAGCTTTATCTTTTCATGATTAATTTTTTTCGCACATTGCCAATATATATAAGCCAGACTTCCGACAATATAGAATCTACTTCTTTGTTGATTAAATCTACACAGCAAGTTCAACCAAAATGGTCTATTTTTTTCAATGTGGCTCAGTTCTGGGAATAGCACCCTGCATTGGATCCTGTCTCGCTTTATTATCATATTAATTTGGCTGCCTTTTTAAAATATTAATTATGTCAAAAGAAGGCAAGCAAATGAAATAATGATTAAAACAAAATTGATGGACTGAAGAACAAGAACAAAAACAAAAACAGGTACAAGAAGAAGAAGAAGATGGAAGATGAAGAAAAAGAAGAAGATTAGAAAACATGATAATTCATTAATCATGCAGTCCTATAAGAAGTTGTCGTTAACTACTCCACAAGTACTCAAAATACAAGTGAAACCGAGAAACGCTTCGAGTGGTCTTGACATAAACACTCATATGTGAGCAAATCAAGTTCGTTCAATCGAAAATTGTTTTCTATCCAAATCTTTTAAAATCGAAAAGAGTATATTCAAACAAATTGAAATAGGCTGTCCGTGGTATAAGAAAAAAAATAAACGTCCATGTTTTTACTTCAGAGCATGCAAACATTGTTCTCTATTCAAACCTTTTGAAATTGAAAGGAGAATAGTCACCCAATATAAAATACGCAGGTGGTATATGAAGAAATAAGAATATGACGTGCATGTTTACAGAGCTAACTGTTTTTAAAATTATATTGTTTTATTTACTAGACAGTTAGACGCCACTATTATTCAGTTCGAATCTTGAGATCATTAACTATTCATTTATTAATAAGTATTGTTTCAATTTCTTAGCTATTTCAAAGCTATATGAAAGGGGTACCTTTTCAGGCAAAAAGGTATAAAAAAGGGGTACCTTTTTGCTGAAATTTTGTATAGAAAAGGGTAAGGGGTCGAGAATCCTGGCTTGAAAAATACTAGGCATCCTCACCAATACAGAGGATACAAAGAATAAACGATTTTTTTTCTCATGCAGTCACTTTGGTCATTTTTTTCTTAATTTCGAAGGAGGTTCAGAAATTACTAGCGAAAGTAGTTCAAGCATCATATTCACAAAACTTTTAAAAAATGTTTCAATTATACTAATAGACACTTTTTTGTACAGATCTGTACTTTCAATAATACCGATATCATTCCTTTCGCGATGGTAACATGAAAGCCGTCAAAGATAAACTGTCATTGTGATATAGGTGTTGAATTTAGTTGTCAACAATAACATTTAAATTTAGAAGCACCAAAAAATAGATTTCCTGATTCGGATTCACAGCGAAGATTTTTCAAGTATGAATATTTACAAATGCACAAAAAGTATGTATGCAAACACAAGAAGACTATAAACCTACATTAAAAATTCAAATTAAGACCCTTGAAACTGAGGTCCACTCTACTAAATAGTTGCCGAAAAGGTAAACATTCGAGTATTTATTGTAAGTTTTATTTATGACATAACTCTTCTTTAAAAATGTGTTTTAAAAATAAATATAAAAATAACGTCATGTCGTTGAAATTAAAACGAGTTTATGTCGCTAAAAGCCACGACATCTCCCTAAAATGTCTTTCTTTGAAAAACATCTCATATTCAGACCATGGTAAGATATTTTTTCCTGATCAAATTTTGGTGAAATTTAGCGATGTTGTGAAAAAAGATTCTGAAGAAATCATTTATTGGATGAAATTAGGTTCCCAGCGCTAGGCAAAATTCGAATTCAAAACATTTAATCACCGTTAAATACTTACGGTAGAAAAGCCAGAGCGACGAATGAGTAAGCAGATTCACTATCTTCCAAGATTCCATGATTGAAGTCAGGTGTATAACCACGAGTTATCTCAACTGAAGATTTTAGTTCGTTTTTTAGCTGAAGGCTATGGAGTTCAGAGACCACGAAACTAAGTATTTCAGATTTGAATATCGAATTCTAATTTAAGTATCGTTGGTGACGCAGAGACGAATGTTGCCTTGCGATGGAGCCAGATGCTCGTTAGTTGTGTGATACCTAGCTAGCTTGAGGCGATGTAATGTTGAGAAGGATGACGCTCGGTGCATTATTATTGGTTCTCAGTCAAAGAATAAAATGACAAATTAAAAGACATGGCGACCATGTTGGTTGATAAGAAAAAAAACCCACACACACACACACACACACACTCACTGAACAAAACAAAACAAAACAGAAAAAAAAACTCCAAAAACAAACAAACAAACAAGTGAACAAAAACAAACAAAAGAACAAATATTTTGTTTAATGAAGGTCAATCAACCTGGCCGCTATGGATGTAAACAAACAATATAGAATGCGCTTCCTCAAGACAGCATAAATAAGAGAGGGAAACTTCTGAATACCGCGCGCGCAATGTGAATTCCTGATTGGGTTATTTTTAGCACTGACACGAAAACCATTCTTATCAGTGGGCATGTTGTACCGTGTACGTGTTGTAAGTCAGCCGGTATCTCATATTTACCATGAAGATAAAAAACGCTCTTTGAGAAATGAATTGTGTACAATATATATTTATATATTTAGTAAATAAACCCCTTCTGGCGGCTGGGATATCGGCTGATAATGTCCGAGGATGAGAAATGGTCCGAAAAAAGAACATTTGGCCGAGAAGCGAAGCTTCGAGGGCAAATGTGATATTTTGAGGACCATTTCTCATCCAAGGACATTATCAGACGATATTCCAGTGAGCCAGAAGGGGTTTATTTATTTTATAACCCAACGACTTCACTGGAATGGATTCAGCAAACTGCATCGACTCATCATCTCCAGAGTTTTCAAAAAATAATTCTCTCTCGTCTCCAAGTTGGATATAAAAACAATTCTTTTGATTAATGAAAGCTATTTTACATTCTATTCTATTGTTTAACATTAGTTTTCGAATTGTTTGTTGGTTTTTAGTAGTTTATAAAAACAATTTCGAAAAGAAACCAAAAACTTCATTCACGAAACAACATGGATGCTTACCATTGAAGACATTTACAGTATATTTTGTAGATTTTTTCGTGTTTCCTGGCGTAGTTTTCTCAACTAGTCTTTGTATTTTACTCTCACTTGTTTCTAAAAACCGAGTTTCTTTGTTTTCCATGTTTTTTTCTTTTCTTTTTTGACGTTTTTGACTTCTACTGGACGAATATCACTTCGGACGGGGGATATCGCCTGATACCCGTCCTGCACGTGACCAATTTGAACCAATGACAGCGCGCGAAAATTCATCGTTGGGTTATAAATCTATATATACCGAATCATGTATGTACGAAGAATGCTCAATATGATGTGATGATGGATCACATCTCAAATAAGGAATTACACGCACCAGGTCAAACTCCGGCGTTAAACATTGGCCAAATGCCAATATGGCCGCCATTGACTTTTAGAAATAAAAACCTAATCCGTTAAAAAATAAGCACCACCATCTGAAAGAGCAAGCAGAAATATGTATTTTTGAAAAGTTTCATTGCTATAAATTGAAATCAATTCAAGTGAAGCTATTTGAAGTCAAATAGCAGTATTTAACGATTGCCAATGACAGAAAGGCTTGTGACACGAAGGCTTAAGAAGAAGAAGATGTATGTTTCACCTTGGTTAATTAGTGTTTTGAATAATAATGAATTAAATACGTCACTGTGCACCGTGAATGTCGCTGTCCAAAATTCTATAAAAAATTGTATGATGCTATATTATATTCCGTACGTTCTCCTTATTACGTGAATGAATGAATGAAAAACTTTATTTATACACGGAATTAAAATCATCAGCCAAATATCATAATAAAAGTTAAGAAAGTTACTGTTTTACAAGATTGCCGTGTGCGAATCCGAAGTTATAATGAAACGTGGTTCAGTTTCCTCTTAAAGTCGGCTAATGAGCCAGGGTTTCTTACTTCTTGGGGTACTTTATTCCATAAATCAGCACCATTATAGCTAATTGATATACTGATATTGATATACTGATTGATATACTACTATGAGCACAATCCTTTTCGTAGTTCCTTTTGTTGGCCTAATTAACGTCATTAACCAGTATGGTTTGTGAAAGACGTAATAGGGGAATGGAGATGGAATACCCAATGTGCACGAGCTCGAATTTCTAGCACAAAACATGATGGGAAACAGCGTCCTTACGCTTTTTTGGCTCCTCTAAAAATTCATCTGACAATTTTTCCTCCGACATTTTCTATGAAAATGTAAGTATTTCAACAGACGAAAATAACAGAGAATTTTTTTCTGTTAGTTCCCTGTTTCATTTTTGCAGGGCTCGGTTTCCCAGAGTGCTTTGTGAGCTTTGATGTACATTGTTATTTGAATGTATGGCTTGATACCAAACAGGTTATTTATAATCAAAATCAAGCCCTGTCCCTGATAGTTTATCTGCTATCATTGCATCCATGCGTTGATTTTGCTCCTCATTAAAATAATTCTTCCAATCACCAATTTGGCCCTTGCGAAAAAACTTCTCAGTTTCCTTGTAGAAATCTTTGAGGTCATATTGTTCTTTGTCTTTCATGGCGTCAAATGTTGTTTGCCGGGCGATTTTGTCAACCATGTCTTGGGACAAATCTTTGCCTATGAACTCAGCAATCTGCTTCACTTTTGATGGCAAATCCTTTTTAAAAAAACCCGAACTTTAGGTGACTATTTCAAGAGGAAATGAAAGAATATAATCAATTTATATCAAGGAAGTAAGGGGATGTTATGACTACTTCATAGATCCAAGAGAGCATAAATAAGACAGGGAAATTTCATAATATCACGCACGCCATGTGAATTCCCGGTTGGGCTATTTTAGCATCCAAAGTCGTTTCGTTATTCATTCTTTGATGGCGTGGACGTGTGCGCGAGCGCTCAAAACCATTTTACTTTTCGTCGAATTTTCTCACTTTTTTCGACAAAATCTATCAGATAAAGCAAAAAGATCAGAATTGGCTATGTTCTGTTCTCTGATAAAACTCGACTGAGGCTGTTCAGTACTCAAAAAGACCCGAAATTTATGTTTTCCCCAAAGATTTTTACATACTTTTGCTACGTCCAGGTTTGGATGAAGCATACAATTTTTGACGCACAGGAGTAGGGTATGGCAGCTCAATTTGGACAACAAAATAATAGGTTCCAATTCTCAGGAGATTGAAATTCTTTTGCCTTGTCCTCCAAATTGAGCTGCTTTGACGTCACGTGCAAAGGGGTCTATATCAGACTTGCACTAGTTTTTGGGTTAACAAGGGCACACATATCCCTTGTAAAACCAGTCTTGGGAGTACAGCTGCATTTCAAAGCTATGACTCTCGTTCTAATGGAATTCAAGCCGACCTCTTGAACTCGGTTTTTTTTTTTCAATTTCAGAAATTTCCAATGAATTTTCGCTAAGAGCTCAAAACTTTATTTAAACCCTCGCCGATGTATACGCGTTTTATACAACACTTTTCTATCAGATAGAGCAGTACTCACGGTAACTACGCATTGTGATTGGATGAATTGCTGGAAGACAATAGGAAGCCATTTCAATGTTACGGGATGTCCTACCGTATACGTGCCAGGCCCGTAGGCTTGGGGTTTTTTTTCGCGTTTTTTTTAAAGGATTGATGTGATAATGATAGTGAAATATTGATGTGCTCATAACAGGAGCCAATTATTTAAAAACGCAGCCCCCCTCCCGCTCTGAAAGCACGCTACGGGCCTGCGTGCTGTAAATCAGTACCGTAGGTTTCCAACTCATACGAAAATCGCTCTATCTATGATTTAGTAGTTGACTAATGAAGTTGCCTGTTGTTATGCAATTTTTACTTTTTCATTTATTATTGAAATACCTTTTTCATGTCTTCATATTTGAGGATCAAGGTTTTCGGATTATCCCGACGCTGCCACCATCCTAACACATGATCGAACCAAGAACTATAGATAACTAAAAAAAGAGTAATATTCTTTAATTGTTGTCAATTTAAACGAAACAGAGAGACAGATACAGACAGACAGACAGACAGACAGACAGACAGACAGACAGACAGACAGACAGACAGACAGACAGACAGACAGACAGACAGACAGACAGACAGACAGACAGACAGACAGACAGACAGACAGACAGACAGACAGACAGACAGACAGACAGACAGACAGACAGACAGACAGACAGACAGACAGACAGACAGACAGACAGACAGACAGACAGACAGACAGACAGACAGACAGACAGACAGACAGACAGACAGACAGACAGACAGACAGACAGACAGACAGACAGACAGACAGACAGACAGACAGACAGACAGACAGACAGACAGACAGACAGACAGACAGACAGACAGACAGACAGACAGACAGACAGACAGACAGACAGACAGACAGACAGACAGACAGACAGACAGACAGACAGACAGACAGACAGACAGACAGACAGACAGACAGACAGACAGACAGACAGACAGACAGACAGACAGACAGACAGACAGACAGACAGACAGACAGACAGACAGACAGACAGACAGACAGACAGACAGACAGACAGACAGACAGACAGACAGACAGACAGACAGACAGACAGACAGACAGACAGACAGACAGACAGACAGACAGACAGACAGACAGACAGACAGACAGACAGACAGACAGACAGACAGACAGACAGACAGACAGACAGACAGACAGACAGACAGACAGACAGACAGACAGACAGACAGACAGACAGACAGACAGACAGACAGACAGACAGACAGACAGACAGACAGACAGACAGACAGACAGACAGACAGACAGACAGACAGACAGACAGACAGACAGACAGACAGACAGACAGACAGAGAAATGTTCGCCATTTTTTGACTCGGCGACACAGGAAGCCCAAACTATATTTTTAAAATGAGGCTACTAAGCACACACCTTGTCCCCTGACAAACATCTCAAAGAACTCGTCCCATGTCCCATCAAAGTCAATATGATATATTCCATGATAAAAGTGAAACAACGAGACCGCGGTATCCTTGGGATTACGCATGACGTAGATATATTTAGGAGCGTTACTCGTTGGGGAATCCTTCGTACTCTCTTCGGTTGGTACGAACTTAATCGGAAAATAAGTCTTGAAGATTCGGGAGGGAAAGTTTTCAACTAGCTTGATGATGTCATCAGTGGTTGCACCTACTGCTTCAGGCAGAATTTCCAAATATGGTATACGTTTGTGGATGGAGGTTTTATCCACAGTGCCGTCGTTGCATATTTGCCACACTATTTCCTTGACCCATGTTGTACCTAAATCATGAAGTAATTGTAAAAAAGCCAAAACAAAACAAAAAAACAAAAAAACAAAAACAAAACAAAAAAACACGAAAGAAGCGGGGACTATAGGAGTCGTGTGTATAGGGAGGGGGAAAGTATATAGAACAGGAAGCCCAAGCTTAGCTTTCCAGCTGAGTTGATCGCCTTCCCCGAAAGGAATTATGGGTCACTCTAGTATTTTTGGTTAGCATTTTTCGAGCACTTTTCTTGTTAATTGAAATAGAATTCTGCCATGAGTTCGGTTAGTGCTTAAGATTAATTTAAAGAAAAAAGAATTCGTATTTCGTAAATTCTCTTGGAAGAATAATGGGAAATGCTAATCAAAATATGATGTTGAATCCTCAATTCTGATTGGTTGACCTTGAGTTTGTTCTGAAGGTCAACTCAGCTGGTCTTGTATCTAAATTAGTGCACTGAACTTTGCATATCAAGCAATGTGTTAAGAAATAGTCTGCGGTTTTGAAGAGCCATACCCACAACTTTTGAGAGCCGTGAAAATCGGACCGAAAAACCATACACCTCTAGGTGTATGTTCACATGTTCTACTGATTTTTTTACGAACTAGACGCTCTTGGAGCGTTCACTGGGCTGCTTGTGCAAGAGCTCGCCTACTCGCCAATCCTATATACTCAAATGAAACTTCAAATGGACCCCTCGAATAAAATTGCTTTTAAAAAATCATGAAATGTCTTTTAAGCTTTAAACCTCAAAATTCTGATACTTGTAAAGTTTATCTAACGTTCTGTGTGGACAGCATGGACTTATGTCTTGAAAAAATGGCAACAAATTAAAATCTTGTTTTCGTTCTATCTGCGCCTCGAGTAAGGGGGGACGGAAGTAAAATGGAATCTTATAAATTTGACAGGTAGTCATCAAAATCGATGTTTTTACTTCCTTTCTGCATCTAAAATAACTTTTTTCTGTATCTATAATAACGATTTTGAAGGAATTTCATTGTCATTACTATCTTTCAAAGCTTTAAACGGAAGACGCTCATTTCCGGTGCTATTGTTCATTTCCGCTTCCGTCCCCCCTTACTCGAGGCGCAGATAGAACGAAAAATTCTTGAAGTTTCATCCCTTGTCATTATATTCTACGCTAGCAACGTTAGCAGCTGATAATTTATTCAGACTTGAAGCTCGTGCGGGAGCTAGCACGTGTATTTACTGATTCTACCAGTGGCTGTGGGCTCCCTGTGTAAATAATTTAATAGTCAAAACCCTTACATCTCGCTAAATGTTATTACTGCGATTCTCAATATTCTGCGAACTCGGTAGTTGCGAGTTTCCCATTGGAATTTGGTTTTTCACTGCCGCCAGTCAGAAGTATAAAAGGTACCGACTGATTAGTTTTGATTGACGGCAGCGAAAAACCAATTTCACAACAAGCCATTGAACTGTCTGAGTTCGCAGAATATTGAGAATCGCAGTAACATGATCACCTTACATTACATAATGATATATCAACTAGAAAAGTGTCCATGTTATCATCAAATAGTAGGATATCAAGAATTTTGAAGGTCCTAAAACAAGCCAGAATGATTGAACAAAGCTGAACTTACAATTCTTGGGAATACAGCTATGTTTTACGTAATCAGTATACAATATGAGTGGCCGTGTTGTATCAGATATATACATGTACAAGCACGAGCACTCAAATCAAAACCAGAGTGAAGCTGGTGTCAGATTTTTGAGTCAGATTTTTGTGTCAGATTTTTGGATCTGTTGTCAGATTTTTTCCGGGGGGGCGTTACATCAGTTGATTTACAAATTGCTCTGTATTCTTAGCAATGTCTCGAATCTAGATAAAACCTTTACAACGCTTTAGATATAAGACAGTTCTTGAAAATGGTGGTCTTTGGAGATCGAAGCAATCACTTAAAAGAAAACAAAGTGCGGTTTCAGATTTTTTTGGAGCTGTGTTATCTACTATCATGATCAACTGGACTTCGTGCCACGAATACTTTAGTAGTACTGCTTCCACATATCAGGTTACAGCCCTTTTAATTCAACATAAATATACTTTGAACTATCTATAGTGAGAAAGGAATAACTATGTACAAACGTTGAGATAGTAAACTCATCCGTTACGTTATATAGAACAGATTGTCAATTTTTTTGGGTCAGATTTTTTGTGTCACTTTGCTTCCAGTGAATCATGTTACAGCACATGGCTCTTTTATCGAATTCCTATATACGGGCTCGTGTATTTGTTCTAACACAGCTCCAAAAAAATCTGAAACCGCACTTTGTTTTCTTTTAAGTGATTGTTTCGATCTCCAAAGACCACCATTTTCAAGAACTGTTTTATACTTAAAGCGTTGTAAAGGTTTTATCTAGATTCGAGACATTGCTAAGAATACAGAGCACTTTGTAAATCAACTGATGTAACGCCCCCCGGAAAAAATCTGACAACAGATCCAAAAATCTGACTCAAAAATCTGACACCAGCTTCACTCTGGTCCAATCAAAGTTAGAAGTGGAATCTTGCAATAGTTTGTTACTGTACAAATTCATAATTAAATACCAATAAAAACTGAAAACAAATATCAGAATGAGACGTCCTCGCGTCCTTATCAAGGCAGTGTATCCAATTCGGTCTGAGCACATAGTTCTAGTTACCTGCTTTCGGATACGTGGCTACAACAATATCGTCACATCTAAATGGCAAAGTTGGAAAGATTTCCAATAATTCCGCGGTGAGTTTCGGAGGCCCAATAAATCCATTGATGATGGACTGTTTCTCATGGCCGTAAAGTGTAGGTAGGGACTGATGATGTCGAATCATTCTTGTTTACCTTATAATATTGAACAACGCCGAGCTATGAATGAAAGCAGCCAACTGGAAAAAAATAACTGGATTAGCTGGGTTTCAATCAGCTGGTCACGGGCGCCAGAGTCGCCTCCACGTTTAGATTAAAACTAACGCTTTATTTTGTTTCAAACGGTCGAATAAATCTGCGACCTCGTGAAGTACGTTACCGATTAATTCCGAGTGACCTCTCCGTAACAACAAAGGAAAACTGTCTGTTCCATTGCCTCGTACCAACTATCGCAAAAATGCTTTCAGTTATAAAGGTGCAGTGCTTTTGAAAAGCTTGCCAATAAACCTACGACAAGCGCAATCCCTAAGTGATTTTCGGACTGGCTGTTCCCAACACTTCAGCTAGCTCAACTCCTTTCATACACGGCACTCTTGAAAAGCAGGACCCTTTTTTTATCATATTTGTCCATTTTTTTAAATTGTTTTTAAAAATATATTTTTTATCTTATTACATCATTATTTTCTCTATTCATTGTATAACTGAAGAGTTTTTCCGTGTTTAAATAAAGTTATTATTATACCCACGATCGGTTCTTAATACTACGGATCCCACCGAACTGTGGCAGCGCATCAAAAATTCATGTCGCTACCACACCCACATTTGTCTGCTGACACGACCACATTCGTCTGCTGACACGTTAATCGAGACTAGCTTGTTGTTTTACTGAAAGCGTGAGGTTAGTTGTTGGCAGAAGGATGGAAAGATACGAATTCAAGGTGAAATGGTAAGAAAAATGCGTTAAACTGTTTTTATCCAATGACGAGGTCGAAAGCATAAACTTTAAGGAGTGACCATATTTCGGATTCGCTATGTCGGGGAGTTTTACTCCAGACTCGTCAAAGAACTTAAGCCTATGTGGGTCCACAGTAGAAATATAATTTTTAAAGTCTTGGCAGTAATGAATATTTTCAGGCGTAAACTTCTCAGCGGAAGGTCTAACCATTCTTTTCCAAGACCATTTTCCTTCTTGCATGCAGTTTTGGATCGTTCGATTCAACGCTTGCTTACTTGTACCTACGAGAAGTGCACAAAACTCATTCACGTTCTTTAGCAGTTCTCCAGTTGTCATTGAGGGCCGGTTTGTTTTTAAGAACTCGATAAATTCAATATCTTGGGGCTGAAGATGTTTTATTCCGCTAGTGCTTGGCTTGGGACGTTTGAATTCTCCTGTTGTGCAAAACGTGTTCCAAACATTTTTCACCGTGTCCCTATTCAGTTTAAATTTTCTTGCTATATTGTCGAAGCTGCCTGAAAAAAACCCGTTAGAATATCGCCTCCATTTTCTAAAATTTCATCGATTATCAAGGAACAAAATTCTTCCGGCAGAGCTTTCCCTCTTCTGTAGGTACGCCCAAACATATTTACCTCCATTTTGGAGTTGCTCTAGTCTCGATTAACGATGAAACTGTATGGATAAAAAGTTAAATTTTACACCGTAAAAAATAAGATAGATCACTTACTGACTTTTCGGACGCTAGTCCTTCGTCGGACTATATATATAATATATATAGCTGACATCACTCATAATCAAATTCAAGCCCTGTCCCTGATAGTTTCTCTTTTATCATTGCATCCATTCGTCGATTCTGTTCTTCAGTGAAGTAGTTATGCCAATCACCAACTTCTCCCTTGCGCAGGAAAGCTTTGCCTTTCTTTATGTAATCAGAAAAACCACCTTCTTTTCCATCTCTTTTCATGGACTCAAATGTTGTTTGTTCAGATATTTTTTTGATCGTCTCTGATGACAACTCTTTACCAACAAACTCTGCCAGTTTCTTGACAGAACTTGGTAAGTCCTAGTTGTAAAAGAATAAGACTAGTATAACACTTGTTTCGGCTGATTGCTTACTGCGATTCGCAATATTCTGCGAACGTTAGGTCCGTCTATCACCATTATTTATTTACCTTTTTCATATCTTCATATTTCATTATCAGTACATTAGGATCATCTCGACGCTGCCACCATCCCAGGACATGATCAAACCACGAACCATATATAACTAAAAATAGGTTCAAGATATTAGAAAAAGATTTTAAATATAAAAGTAACATGGAATTTACTTGTGTATTGATCTCTTTTATTTTGTAATTTTTTAATCTTTAATTTTACGTAGATCGTGATAGAAGGAGTCGGTACCAAATAGGGGACTTAAGATTTGCAAAATCTACGATGGCGACGTCAACCGGAAGTGTAAATAATTTCTCATTTGGGTTCTGTTCATTGGAGATTTGATTCAAAACATTGTGAGTAAAGTCAACTCATCCACTGGGAAGACAGACTTTGAAGGCGCGAAACTCAAAGTGAAGTTATTTACACTTCCAGTTGACGTCGTCGTCGTAGATTTTGCAAATCTTAAGGTCGCTAATGTTTAGTCGATACGGCACGCTCCACACTCACTTCTAATACATTAAAAGTGCCTATCAACTCTGACGGTTTAGTTTGAAAATTACTTCTACATGTAGGGTATATAAAGGTTTAGAATTTGAAATGCAAATGAGATGACGTCGACCCAGGATTCTGTCCTCTTTTCTTGTTTGTTTTACTACCAGTGACTCTCAAGTAAACTCACCAAAACTTTACTACAACATATATTTTGGCAATAAAAATTATTTATTAATTGAAAACTGGCATTACCTAACTGGATAGTAATTTCGTATTTTAAATGAATCCTGGGTCGACGTCATCTCATTTGCTTTTTTAAATTTTAACCTTTATATCTCTTTATATCTCTCTCAGCAAAAAAGTCATCCCGTCAGCCAAAAACGTCGTTTTGAGAGCAAAAATGGCCTTTTCTCAGTTTTTTGAGCCAAAAAGCTTTTTTTTCTTCAGCCAAACAGTCTTTTTGTCACCCAAAATGTGCTTTTCTCGCCCAAAATGTGCTTTTAGCAGTGAAAACGTCGTGTTTTTAGCAAAAGAAAATTCTCAGCAAAAAACAAAATTCTCATTAAAAAACACCTTTTTTGACCAAAAAAAAAACAACACATTTTCTCAGCCAAAAGCTCATTTTTTTTAGCCAAAAAGTCGTGTTTTCATCTCATGAGGTATTTTCATGAAATGAGAATTCCATATCGTGTAAAACTGTGCTATCGTATTATTTATACCCTACATAGGGTCGTGCTACATCTTAAATGTAATCCAAAATGACGATTGTCAAGGATCAATTTTGTTAGGGAAAAACAGCTAATTCATTTTAAGTCATTTGTATTTCAAATTTAAGTCATTTGCATTTCAAATCTTAGCTTCATAACATAGACGTAAAATGATGGAAAGTAGCATAACAAACTTGTGGTTCTTGGAACAAAGTTACAATCATTTCGAAATAACAAGTGAATAGTGAACAAAAATTAGGTTACAGATGATCATAATAAACTAGGTATAATATTCAAGGCTTTTTCCAGGCGTTTTCAACAACTTTCCTATTTTCAAGGGCTTTTCAAGTGCTCTTAAAATGGGTTTTGAATTCCAGAGCTTTTCAAAGATTTCAAGGAATAGCACGAGCCCTACTATACCTACACGTAGAAGAGATTTTCATACTTAACTGCCAGGTGTGATAGGCACTTTAATATAATCTAAGGACACATGCAACTCTCAACAAACTCACATGTTGGTTTCTGTGTAGGGAGGAAAATTGTAGAACCCAGAGAAACAAATTCATGGTAATTAAGGGAGAGAATAATCAACAAATGAAATATTTATAGATTCATATGTGTCGTGCGCAGGAATCAAATCTGCAAACCAACCTGTAGGACTCACTATATATATAGACCCTTTGCATGTGATGTCAAAGCAGCTCAATTTGGAGGACAAAACAAACAAAAGCTCATGAGAATTGGCAACCTATTGCAAGTTTTGTCCTCCAAAAAGACCTCTTTACCTTTGTATGCAAATAGCCCATTTCAGACCACATGACATTCCCTTGAGAAATGTTCTTTTATCAACTCTCAAAAGTGGCAACACAAGGTGTGAAAAGACACAAGAAACAACAAGCTAAAGGGGTCTATTGAGCTTCATTCCAGGTAATGCAAGGGGTATATGGTGAAAGGCAAACCTTTCACAAGGAAGTGTTTAGGGAAATGACAAATTTTACTTACCCTCTCCTCTCATAAACAAATCGAAGAACTCTTCCCATGGTCCACTTTAGTCCAACTGTTTCAGACAGTTGTAAAAATTGAAGTAGGATACAGCATCGTCTTTAGGATTGCGTAAAACACTGACATACTTTGGTGAGTTCTTCTGCATCGGAAAGAACTGAACTTGGAGATGAGACTTGAATATCCTGCATGAATTGCTTTCTACAGTTTCGATGATGTCATCAATAGATTTATTGTGTTCATAGGGAATATATTCCAGCTTAGACATGTGTTTGTCAGTTGTCTCATTGATTGTCCCATTGTCGTAGATCTGCCAGAGTACTTCGTTAACCCAAGTTGTCCCTAAAGAAGAAAATAAATATATTTTTATTTTGGTTGGTGGATGGGCAAATAGGGGAATGGAGGAACGAATAGATGCAGGGAAGGAGAGAGGGAAGGAAGAAACGGAAAGGAAATACAGGGTTTGTATTACTAGGAAATTTAAAAATTCCAGGAGTTATCAAGGAGTTTTCCAGGGCATAAATATGAAAAAAGGATCCTCAACTTTGAGTTAATTTACTACAATTTGCCGATTTTCTTCGCAAAAAAAAGTCAATGATTTTTTTAGTTTTCCGTCTATCTAACCTAATATTTATAGAAAATTCAAGGAGTTGGTGTAAGAATTTAAATTTCCAGGAGTTTTCCAGGAATTCCATGAGCAGTGCAAAACCTGGAAATGGAGAAAGGAAGGAAGGGAGAGAGAGAAATTACCTCAAATCAGACCCAGTCAGGGGGGTGCCAATTGAGATACCAATATACCTGATATTTTCCCTCTGTGATATACTGTAACAATATTCTTCATTTTCACATGTGTGTCATAGCTAATTATGCAAGTTCTCTTTAACTAGAAGTAAGATATGCTTGTGAACCACACACTGGATAATCCAAAAATCCCAAACACAACATACTTTAGCCTTACTTTATACCCATAAATATTGTTGCATCCATGCCGAATACCAGGGATAGGAAACCACAGGGTTCCCTATATGGTAAAAACAAGCCTTTAGTGATGTATATCTACTATTGAGGTTTTCAATTGATGTCTACTAATTAATAAGGTGTTTTAGTGTCTTAGTTGTAACTAGTAGTACTAAACACTGGATAAATTAAAATATCTTCTTATCTAAACCATTAGTAAAATGAGTGAACCAGATCAATAATTGTAATGAACTGGCTACTAGACATCAAAGTCTGTACACTTTAAGTTATATATTCCTTCATTGCCAACAATAACAATCAATGACCGAAACTTTATTTTTTGCAGTACTTAATTAGTAGGTTTACACTAATTCAAAACTGGCAACATGTAGAAGAGACTGCACTGAATTTTATTTTCATATGTATACATGCCTTTCATGAATACACATTCACGCAAACATTTCTGACTACAGTGACACATGTCTTATTTACAGTGCACTTAATGTGAGTGCCTACTTTTGAACACTCGAATTGAGCCGGCCACGATGTGCACACATGCACAAAAACCACTGAATAAGATACAAAACTTCAACAGGGCAAAACCCTAAAATTTTGCACGGGACTCTATATACTTTTATTATACTTAATTGAAAGAACTTCTAAAAATCTACGTTATATCAAATTTTTTTAAAAAGTTAATTTTTCTAATGCCGGAAAAACTTTGTTTTTGTAGGAATTTTTGTTCCACTTTATGATATTTTTGTGGGTGCTGAAAGGGTGAAATATATATGACAAATCTATGTATTTCTTTGTCTTTTATTCAAAAATATCCATGTCTTATTGTAGAATGATTCACTAGCCATCATTTGTGCATGATATTAGTCTGCAAAGAACTATTATCTTATAAGCTGATCACTAGCTTCCAGTGATGCCATTTTTGCTTCAAAAACTTGCGCGTAGCCATCCATTAAATGCTGATTATCTCGAAACCGAGCTCTATAGACACCCCATTTTTCTTTTCATATTGGGAATCAGTATTAAATTTCACCTTAAAAAATCCTAGTATAAGAAAAAGTTTAAATGTTTTTCCAAAAGTAGCCAGTCACTTTAATGTATGTAAATTGACCAATAAACCTTTCCCGAATTCGCTTTGACGATCACGAAACAATGGTTTCAAGTCGAGGTTGGCCTTGATAAATAAAAAAATCAAGTTCTGTCTCGACTTGGAACTATTGTTTCGTGATCATCCAAGAGAATTGAGGAAAGGTCTACATTCAAATTCACGTGATGTTTACATATAGTGTTCCCTGGAGAATTGTTTCTTTAAAATTATGTATTTATATCCAAATTTCAGAAAGATAAAGGGACAGTTATCCAGCGAACTGCTTTAGTGGGCAGTTCACTATCAAATAGAAAAGGCTTCGTACTTTGAACTACTAGCTAATTTTTCGTAATAAATTTCATTGCAAAAATGTGCCGCTACGCAGGCTAAAGAATAGCTAGATATAGCTTCCGAAAATATCGAGACCATCCCCCCATACACTAACGAATGAACGCCCCGTTATAGAACCCTTTCACATAACCGACGTCGAAGCAGCTCAATTCAGAAGATAAAACAAAAGAATTTCAATCTCTTGAAAATTGAAATTTATTCTGTTTCAGTGTCCTCCAAATTGAGCTGCATTCCCAAGTGCTGCAAGTGTCCGGTTTGAGTTGGGGTTGGAATTTGAGTTTTGAACCTCAACCCTCAACAAAAACCCAAATTCAATTGTATATATAAAGTAATTACCTGATTTGGGATACGTATTGATTAAAACGTCTCCTGTTCTGTAGGGAAGCTTTGGGAAAATATCGAGAATTTCTTGCGTAATCTTCGGTGGTGTGATAATTCCATTGATGGTGGGATGATTCTTGTGTTCATAGGACACTAATAGAGACTTACTAGTACTGCTAAGTACGTTTGATGCCATGAACATAATAGGGAAAAAAAAACTAGAACGAGTTTTACAGCTGTAAAGCTTAAAAAACATTCCACGAATTTTTTTAAAGCAATTTTATTCGAGGGGTCCGTTTTAAGTTTCATCCCTTGTCATTATATTCTACGCTAGCAACGTTAGCAGCTGATAATTTATTCAGACTTGAAGCTCGTGCGGGAGCTAGCACGTGCATTTACGCATGATAGATTTTGTTCTAATCACTGATTCTACCAGTGGCTGTGGGCTCCCTGTGGTACGTGTCAACACTTACAGGCTTTCCAGACTCAGTATCTTAGAGCTGTTAAGTTTGACGTGTTTCCGGGTCCAACTTGCCCATAAAAACTGCTAAAATAAAGCGAAAAACGAAAATGACTTAATCTCCACCTGAAACAATTAGAACTTTGGACAAAAAATCCTGTCATAAAGAAAAAGTAAGAAAAATGTTCATATAACTGCTTTTCGTTTTGTGACCGGAAGTCGTTTTTCCATTCGACTGACGTCGGGAGCCCAATTTAGATAGAAGTAAAATGTGAAAATAAAATCGGAAAAAATTGTGTTTAATTAAATGAATTCTTTCAACTACAAATTTTGGAGATTTCTGTACTTTTTTTCTAAGACAAAGCTGCACGAAAGAGATAAAAACTGGTAACAAAATGGTGTCAAAACTAAACTAAAATGTATAGGTAATTTTTTCCGATGTATAAAGGAACTAAAAAAAAAAGGCGCTCGCGAAGAAAAATGTTCTAGTTGGTGCTTCGCGCGGGAGCTCCGCTACAAATGCGTAGATTTAACGTGCATTGCATGATGGGAAGGAGGAGTGAATACAACGGTTTTCCTGCTTTCCGATTGGCTGTATTTTCTATGGCGTTGGGCAAAATAAAGTATTAACAGAGTATTCTGGCTACAAAGGATGACACCTCAGTCTTGCAAATTATCTCGATTCTGATTGGCTAGTATTTTTTTCAGATCAGATTTTTTCTCAGGTCGTGGTTGATTTTATGACGATCCGATGCGCTTTTAGCTAGTTTTTGGCATGCGAATTTTTTGCCCCTTTCAAATCATCTAGATTGTATCAGTTATGACGAAGCTTGTGCATCCAGCGATGCATATCTTGGGAAAGGTCTACTCAGTGGAAGCCACTCAGTGGAACCACTTTTTATTCCCATTTATTTTCTATTTTATGTTTCAAATTTTTCATTTAAAAAAATCAGACTACTCATAATCAAATTCAAGCCCTGTTCCTGATAGTTTCTCTTTTATCATTGCATCCATTCGTTGATTCTGTTCTTCAGTGAAGTAGTTATGCCAATCACCAACTTCTCCTTTACGAAAGAAAGCTTTGCCTTTTTTGAAGTGCTCAGTAAAACCCTGTTGTCCTTCTTTTCCATCTCTTTTCATGGACTCAAATGTTGTTTGTTCAGAGATTTTTTTGATCGTCTCTGATGACAACTCTTTACCAACGAACTCTGCCAGTTTCTTGACAGAACTTGGTAAGTCCTAGTTGT
This sequence comes from Anthopleura xanthogrammica, assembly GCA_964019055.1. Taxonomy (NCBI): domain Eukaryota; kingdom Metazoa; phylum Cnidaria; class Anthozoa; order Actiniaria; family Actiniidae; genus Anthopleura; species Anthopleura xanthogrammica. The sequence continues at coordinate 3,551,103 of OZ025224.1, read as the reverse complement.
AAAAGAATAAGACTAGTATAACTCTTGTTTCGGCTGATTGCTTACTGCGATTCGCAATATTCTACGAACCTGTGCATGGTTGCGATCAGTTTTAATTGAAGACAACGAAAACGTAATTTCACAACAAGTCGTTGAAATGTCTGTTTGCAGAATAATGAGAATTGTAGTAACTAAATTGGGTGCGATGAAAATAATAGCGTAGGTAAGTGGTGCCTCTTTCAATGTGCGCAAAGTTTTGCTGACATCGAAGAGGTAGAATCTAAATTATTGTCTTCAACGTTGCTTTTAATAATACAAGCTATATCCAGAGGTCTCGGCTGGAATGCATGTCGATCGAGTTGACAATAGCTTGACGCTGTTATCCAACAAAATGCGCAATTTTGGCGAGACACAAACTCGATGAATTTTTAATTTTTTTTGCAAGTTGCATGTTGCAGACAAAGCCCGAATTGTGAATGCGAACAGCGAAAGGACCGAAAGGCCACAACAATATGGAATTTTCCAAAACTTTGCCTGCACATTTTTCCGGCATATTTTCTTCTGTGCTGACAATATTTACATGTGAATATAATACATTTCAAGTCTAGTAGGCAACAAGCAACATGCAAGAAAACCTTCACCAACCTTTTTGAAATAGCGGTGGTGTAGAGGTAACGTTAGGTCCGTCTATCACCATTATTTATTTACCTTTTTCATATCTTCATATTTTATTATCAGTACATTAGGATCATCCCGACGCTGCCACCATCCCAGGACATGATCAAACCACGAACCATACATAACTAAAAATAGGTTCAAGATATTAGAAAAAGATTTTAAAATGATATAAAAGTAACATGGAATTTACTTGTGTATTGAGCTCTTTTATTTTGTAATTTTTTAATCTTTAATTTACGGCGTAGATCGTGATAGAAGGAGTCGGTACCAAATAGGGGACTTAATATTTGCAAAACCTACCACGGCGAGGTTAACCGGAAGTGTAAATAATTTCTCATTGGGGTTTGTTAATTGGGGGATTCAACGTCGTCGTCGTAGATTTTGCAAATCTTAAGGTCGCTAATGTTTAGTCGATACAGCACACTCCACACTCATCACTACTAATATATTTAAAGTGTCTTTCAAATCCCCATCAATTATTCAGGATTTTACTGTTTTTGTTTGCCTTCCCACGGTTAGAACAATGCCGGAGTTCGCGTCGTTCTACTCGTTATCAGGTAGAGTAAGCTAAGTGATTTTAGTTTTCAGTGGAGTTTAAAGTGAAAGGTTGTCAAGGTTGTTGTCCTCAAAAGGCTATTAGATTTACTGGAAAAAGAATAATGCTAGTTGGTCCCGTTTCCGTATGAGGAAAGACAGGGTTGGGCAATAAAGATGGTTTTGTAACCACCCAGAATCCTTGTGTTCCTTGCGCAAGCCTGGCCGCGCGGTTACAGTTGCAACTCTCAACAAACTCACATGTTGGTTTTTGTGTAGGGAGGAAAGTTGTAGGACCCAGGGAAAGCCTTCATGGCAAGGGAGGAATCATGGCGTGCAGAGGAATCGAATCTGCAAACCAACCTGTAGGACTCACTATAAACCCCTTGCATGTGACGTCAAAGCAGCTCAATTTGGAGGACAAAACAAAAGAATTTAAATCTCCTGAGGATTGCAAACCTATTGTTTTGTCCTCCAAAAAGACCTCTTTAGCTTCATATGCAAAATGCCCATTTCAGACCACATGACATTCCCTTGAGACATGTTCTCTTATTAAAATATTTAATCAGCTCTCTAGAGTGGCATCACATGGTCTGAAACAAGCACAACAAACAACAAATCTAAAGAGGTCTATTGAGCTGCATTCCAGGTAATGCAAGGGGTATATGGTGAAAGGCGAACCTTTCACAAGGAAGTGTTTAGGGAAATGACAAATTTTACTTACCCTCTCCTCTCATGAACAATTCGAAGAACTCTTCCCATGGTCCACTATACTCCAACTCTTTCAGACAATGGTAAAAATTGAAGTAGGATACAGCATTATCTTTGGGATTGCGTAAGATAATGACATACTTTGGTGAGTTCTTCTGCATCGGAAAGAACTGAACCTGGAGATGAGACTTGAATATCCTGCATGAATTGCTTCTTACAGTTTCGATGATGTCATCAATAGATTTATTCTGGTCATAGAGAAGGAATTCCAGCTTAGACATGTATTTGTCAGTTGTCTCATTGATTGCCCCATCGTCATAGATCTGCCAGAGTACTTCGTTAACCCAAGTTGTCCCTTAAAGAAGAAATGAATAGATTTTTATTTTGGTTGGTGGATGGGCAAATAGGGGAATGGAGGAACGAATAGATGCAGGGAAGGAGAGAGGGAAGGAATGGAAAGGAAATACAGGTTTTATACCAGTAGGAAATTAAAAAATTCCAGGATTATCCAGAAGTTTACCAGGGCATAAATTCGAAAAATCAAGGACCCTCAACTTTGTGTTAATTTACTACAATTTGCTGATTTTCTTTGCGAAAAAAAGTCAACAATTTTTTAGTTTTCCGACTATTTAATCTAATATTCATAGAAAATTCAAGGAGTTTTCCAGGAGTTGGTGTAAAAATTTAAATTTCCAGGAGTTTTCCAGGGCCCTGGAAATTGTTTTCCAAATTCCAGGAGTTTTCCAGGAATTCCAGGAGCACTGCAAAACCTGGAAATGGAGGAAGGGAGGAAGGGAGAGAGAGAAATTACCTCAAATCAGACCCAATCAGGGGGGTGCCGAGATACCAATAATTACCCGATATTTCCCCTCTATGATATACTGTAATGATATTCTTCATTTTCACATGTGATGTCATAGCTAATTATGCAAGTTCTCTTTAACTAGAAGTAAGATATGCTCATGGACCACACACTGGATAATCCGAAAATCCCAAACACAACATACTTTAGCCTTACTTTATACCCATAAATATTGTCGCATATGCTGAATACCAGAGATAGGAAAACCACAGGGTTCCCTATATGGTAAAAACAAGCCTTTAGTGATGTATATCTACTATTGAGGTTTTCTATTGACATCTACTAAGGTGTTATTATTGTGAAATAAAGTTAAATTATTATTATCTTTTTCATTCAAAACGGGCAACATGTAGAAGAGACTGCACTGAATTTTATTTTGATTCATATCCATGTCCTTCATGAATATACATATATATGGACATAAATTCACGCAAAAATTCCTGACTACAGGTATACATCTTATGTACAGTGCACTTAATGTAATAATAATAATAATAATAATAATAATAATAATAATAGTAATAATTTAATTCTAGCGCATCACATTGAATGTCAATGCTCTTACATGATATAAAAATTATAATGTAATAAAGGTGATGTAAATATGAATAAATATATATACACCTACTTGCAAAAACGTTGTCATACAACATTTGAGCATTTGTAGTTTAGTGGATTAGGAATAAATTAAAAGTACAAAAGAAGATCATTAAAGCAGAACTCTTTCTTTTGTACTTTTAATTTATTCCTAATCTTGAAACTACAAATGTTCAAATGTTGTATGACAACGTTTTTGCAAGTAGGTGTATGTATTAATATAGATTTAGAAAAATTTAAAAATTTAAAATTTTTTGCACATAGCTGTATTATTGATAGCTCTACATGGTCATAAGGATTGTTTTTTGATAGGCACCAGAAAATATTCTGGTACCAACAAAATACATATAGGATATTACATGGTCGCACGGAGATACAAATTTTATCTCCAAGCGGCCATGTAATATGTTCTGTTTATTATATGAAATCTTCATTGAAAAATAATGGAGAATTTGAGAAGCTGAGCAAAAAGTTGAAATTTGACACCACCAGTGTTGATAAAAATCGTATCCACACTGGTGGGAGTGGGGATATCAATCTTATCATTTTGATGTCACTCAATATCACACTCTATTTCTCAAGTAGTTACAAGCAAAAACCACGTGGTAATTGAAAATGAAAATAGATATAGCTTCCGAAAATAACGTGGCCATCCCTCCCATACACTAACAAATGAAACCCCCGTTATAGAACCCTTTCACATAACGTCAAAGAAGCTTAATTCGGAAGATAAAACAAAAGAATTTTAATTTTTTGAGAATTGGAACCTAATGTTTTGTCCTCCAAATACTCCCGTTTCGAGTTCTCTTTTACGCTGTGTTAGCCTCAAAACCGTGTAATATATTCTTTTATTCAGTAACAGACCGTGGAAATTCAAGAGATCTGTGTGTAAAGAAGACAATAAAAATACTTTGAAATTTCACGAGTTTTATCTAAATTTCTGCATAATTTACGCACAATTGAGGCTAACACAGCGTAAAAGAGAACTCGAAACTGGAGTATTGAGCTGTATTCCCAAGTGCTGCAAGTGTCCGATTTGAGTTGGGGTTGGAATTTGAGTTTTGAACCTCAACCCTCAACAAAAACCCAAATTCAATTGTATATATAAAGTAATTACCTGATTTGGGATACGTATTGATTAAGACGTCTCCTGTTCTGTAGGGAAGCTTTGGGAAAATATCGAGAAGTTCTTGCGTAACTTTCGGCGGTGTGATAATTCCATTGATGGTGGGATGATTCTTGTGTTCATAGGACACTAACGGAGACTTACTACTTACGTTTGATGCCATGGACTTAAGGGGAAAAGAAACTAGAACTCCCTATAGCAAACTGTACTATTTCTTTGTACACGTATACTGCGAACAGTCCCTCAGTCTATGCTTTTTTTTGGTCACTGCAGACGGGATGTCCAGGTATCTTCCTGTGGTCTCCTGTTCGTAATCGGAGCTGTTTTAGTTGTGACGTATTTCCGGGTCCAACTGCTCACAAAAACTGCTAAAATAAAGCGAAAAACGTACTCAATGATTTAACCTCCAGCTGAAACAACTAGAACTTTGGACAAAAAATCCTGTCATAAAGAAACGGTTAGAAAAATGTTCATAAAACTGCTTTTCGTTTTGGAACCGGAAGTCGTTTTTCCATTTGATCGACGTCACCGACTAGTCTGTTACTAGTTATACCACAGGGAGCCCAATTTAGATAAAATAAAAGGTGAAAATAAAATCAGAAAACGATCGTGTTTAATGAATTCATTCATTCAACTACAAATTTTGGAGATTTCTATACTTTTTTTAAGACAAAGCTACACCAAACAGATAAAAACTGGTAAAAAAATGGTGAGCAAAACTAAACCGCCACAACTCAAGTCTCATGAATTCCTTGCAAACCTGTCACAACAAAGCTGCCAAGCTGGTCCTCAACTTGCCTCCATGGTCTTCTGCTACTGACGCTCTAAAATCACTGCAATGGCATCAACTACGAAAGAGAAGACTTTTCCATCGTTGTATCTTTATGTACAAGGCAGTTAATAGCTTAGTTGACTTCAAATTCAATATAAACTATGGCAGTCAACTTCATACCCACAACACAAGGCAAGCAACAGCCATAAGGCCACCGCTATTCAGAACGAATTGGGGGCAAGACAAATCTGACTTTCTTTTCATAAATGACTGGAACGCTTTACCTTCAAGTATTAATTTTAAGTTATCGTTAAAAAACTTTTTGTCGACTTTAAAATCGTTTCTTTATAACTAAATAGGTTATATATTTCAAACATAAATTGTATCCTCAACCATAAATTGACATTTATTTTGCCAAGCTTTCGGGCTTAATTGCCCATCCTCAGGGCTAAATGTAACAAACAACGACAGTTACAATCAACTGCTTAACTCACGCTCATCGCGCAATCAAGCATTTTTAAGCGCTCACGAGTATAACATTTAGAGCGCGCGCGCTAACATAAAGAATGCATTCTAGAATTGAGAAAGCTAATTATATTGCTTGAATTCATGCATATAATATGTGCAATATCTATATCTCATTATATCATTCATGTTCATTTTCGAGGACCCTCCTGAAAATCATCACCGATGAGTGTGGCTTCCTCATTAAATATAATAATAATAAAAAAAATTAAAAAAACTTAGCTTTTTTTAAAGCTTCTCATCTTAGAAACTCGAAAAGGAATGAAAATATTCCTGAATGAATGAATTAGAAATGCATATTTCAATATTGTGGTTTAGTTTTGTTGTTTTGGGCCTGGCCAAATTCAGAATAGTTTACTGAGTAATCAAGCTAAAGATATCCTATAATATTGGTAAATATTTGGCAGGCTATAAATTCACATAATAAAATACATTTACTTCAGTTAAGCGCCTTAGTGGTTGATTTTATGACGATCCGATGCGTTTTTATCTAGTTTTTGGCATGCGAATTTGCCGTTTTCAAATCATTTAGATTAATTGTATCAGTTATGACGAAGCTTGCCAAAAACCCGGGGAGAAGACGCCTAGGTTCCGTAGGGAGGGACAATATAAAAATAGGGGGAAATGCTATTTAATATTTCGGCGGAAAATTCATTCTAAATTTAAAGCCAATTAGTCCAGTAGATAAGTGCAAAATTTAAGCCAGATCTATACAGAGCGGACAAAAGTACCAAAATTGGCACATGAATAGGTTAGGGCATAACAATCAATTCTAGGACCGGTGCACAGTTGAATCTCTTCTACTTTACCATTTAAGGGGGATTTTAATTTCTCGAAAAACTCGGTTTTGGGCTTCCTGTGGTGGAAGTGTAAGATTACGTATTTTTTTGCTTTTTTTAAGGAAAAAAACTGTTAATTTATATAGAATTACACAATTGAAGTTATTATACTATTATACACTGTCAAACTTGCATAAATTTAAATTCAAGCGAGTTTTAAGCAACAATGGTACTTCTCGCACCAGTCTCCCAGTCTCACTCGGCCATAATAAACTGCTCAATAATAGTTACTTACTAAACTTGCAATTAACTTAAAAATAAATTGATAGCACACTAACTATATTGTAGTGTATCAGCAACTCTCCTTGCACTGATACTTGCAAAGAGGTGTACAACTTAGGTTTGCCTTGAAGCATTTGCAGCACGTACAGGGCTTCTTGCAAGAGCACTTCACCATTTCCTGGCAAGACTTGGAGACTTCCGGAAGTGTCACCCACACTGGCTTCCAAACACCATCAACTGTCTTTAAACCAAACTGTTCTGCAGAAGGAATTTGCTGATCACTAGCATCACTGGTCATCAAAATGCTTCCTTGAAAGATCCGCTCTTTCAAAGTGTTTCATCAAAGCATTCTAGAATGAAGTTTATCCGTGCACACAGAGAAAAGCAGTTTTCATTGTATGTAGAAGTCCTGGAAGTACTCGTCCCTTTGTTTTTTTGCATTAGACCATATCAACTACGCACGTTGGGTGCCTATACATATTCGAGATATGAAGTCTCTTCCAAGCACAATCAGAAAAGAGTTTCAAAATGAAGGAAATTGGGTTATTTCAAAGACGAATAACAAGTTCTCAACCATCCCTATTGATCAAGCCCACAAACAGGAGAACAAAAATGTTAAATCATCAGGTTAGTACAAAAACAACACATCCAATTCACATTATGAATATTGAAATGTAGCCTAAAATCTAACATTACCTGCAATAACATGTATATCATTAATTTAGAAGGTTGGTACAAAAATTAAATATATTCAATTCGCATTATGAATAGAGAAACCATCACAGTTACGATACGAAAACGACTCAATGTAGCTTAAAATCTAAAATCTAAAATCTATCATTATCAATAACATATATATCTGTAAATCCATAGGTGGAGCCATTGGACTGAGTGAAAAAACCCCGTCACTTTCCGGTAAGTTTGTTAAATAATAGAAAAGACTTATATGCCTATTTATGTATATCTTGTATCATAGGAATTCAAAGTGGACAGGTTTAAGCTTGCGCATTTCATATGAGAACATTTGATACCTTTCTTAATTTAGACGATGGATCCTGTCTGGTCCAGAAACAGCACGAATGCTCAAGCAATTTGATGATGAATATCTCGATGATAATGATCCAGATGATCTAAAGAATTATCAAAATCACGAAACTGGTCAAGCTTTCCAAAAGACGTTTAAAACCCACGTCAACAGTCTTGCGGATACTATCAGAAATATGGGGAACCCTTTCATAGATGACTTTCACTTTTTTCTAGAATGCTTTGATGAAACACTTTGAAAGAGCGATCTTTCAAGGAAGCATTTGGATGACCAATGATGCTAGTGATCAGCAAATTCCTTCTGCAGAACAGTTTGGTTTAAAGACAGTTGATGGTGTTTGGAAGCCAGTGTGGTTGACACTTCCGGAAGTCTCCAAGTCTTGCCAGGAAATGGTGAAGTGCTCTTGCAGGAAGCCCTGTACGCGCTGCAAATGCTTCAAGGCAAACCTAAGTTGTACACCTCTTTGCAAGTATCAGTGCAAGGAGAGTTGCTGATACACTACAATATAGTCAGTGTGCTATCAATTTATTTTAAAGTTAATTGCAAGTTTAGCAAGTAACTATTATTGAGCAGTTTATTATGGCCGAGTGAGACTGGGAGACTGGTGCGAGAAGTACCATTGTTGCTTAAAACTCGCTTGAATTTAAATTTATGCAAGTTTGACAGTGTATAATAGTATAATAACTTCAATTGTGTAATTCTATATGAATCAACAGTTTTTTCCTTAAAAAAAGCAAAAAAATACGTAATTTTTCACTTCCACCACAGGAAGCCCAAAAACCGAGTTTTTCGAGAAATTAAAATCCCCCTTAAATGGTAAAGTAGAAGAGATTCAACTGTGCACCGGTCCTAATATTGATTGTTATGCCCTAACCTATTCATATGCAAATTTTGGTACTTTTGTCCGCTCTGTATAGATTCAGCCCTTTAGCCACCGGACTAAATGTTTTAGACGATCAAGCTATTTTTCCTAGAAAACGTATAAGGAAGTGCTTCTACTTCTTGCAACTAAAAGTAGCCACAGCTATACATCGATTTTTGTTGCGGGACAAGTTGCGTCCGGGGTGGTAACGCAATGTATATCGTTCTGCAACTGATGTTGCGTGACAAGTTGCACGATCTTGTTTCCCGTATTACCACCATACTTTGAGTTATTTTGAAGGCAAAGGATGGACCAAGACGCGGAAATACGAACAACAAAATAGTTCAACTTGTCGCGCAACATTGCTGCATTGCAAGTTGCAGAGCGAGTGTTGCTCGTATTACCAACCCGCACGCAACTTGTCACGCAACAAAAATCAATGTTGCAAGCACTTTCTACTTTTTGCAACAAGCAACCACAACTTGCAACATCGATTTTTGTTGCGTGCCAAGTTGATGGCCTTTGGAGAAAGGCCGAAATATTCTCAAAATTAAAAAAATGACAAATCGTCTCGTATTTCTGTTCATTAGCTTGGATTAATATTTTTATATATGTCACACTAGACGTGCAAGCTCCCCATTGGTGGACTAGGAAGATAAGTAACGTCAGTGACCCATGCAGCCTGGTCTGCCGTAACCTGCAGCAAAATAGGCTCTCTTCCTGGCGCGGATCCAGGGGTGGTTCATTGTTCAGGATTGTTTTAAAATAGCATCTTCTAGAATGTAAAATTAACATTCGATCGAAGCTGAGTCTCCCGGTATAAAAACTTTAATATAGCACTAACTCTGTGTAGTCTCCTTCCCTCCCCTCCCCCTCCAACCCGCCCAGGACGAGGCCAACCTCTTCGATCACCCCCTCCCCAACAACAGTTCTACAGGATCATAAACGTAACTCCTTTTCATTACGTTCTAAACTGAGAGTCCATTCAGTTCTGCTATTGTAAAATTTAGTTATCATAAAAATTAGACATTTTCGTGATGGTGCTAAATCAACTACTATTATCCCCTGGTTTTATTCGAATTTTTGTTTTTATCTATATTCAGTCTTTGATTGATGAAAAATAAGACTCTACCATCGTCAATGATTATAAAACAAAATACTAAAGTGCAAACTCGGATTGAAAAGCCCCGCCACACTCTTTTGCAAAAAGGCTAAAAATATACATCCTTTGCAGCATCAATTTCAGAATGTGTATATGCATTCCAGTTTTTAGAAGATTACAATTCTTTTGTTTTGTCTTCTAAAACGTCACATGCAAGCAGGAACGGTAAATATGTGGGGTGGGGGTCTCGGCACGGTTCAAGAAAAATAAAAAAGGACGATTACGACTCACGAAAAATACCAAACGTTCAAATCCAAGAAAATTCACTATTCACGACGTTTAAAACATGCTCATCACAGATCACGAAAATTTTTAAAATCCTTTCACGATTTCACGCGAAAACCCCTTACTACTATATCCCTGTGCAAGGGTTCTATAAAATATCCTATGGCTTTGCCATCATCAGTCAAAGATTATCAGGGAGTTCGCGCGCGATGGTCTACTTTGATGTAAACTAAAACATTTTTAAAATGTCAAGTTCGCAGCTGCAATAAGACTCCGCCATTTGCGTCGTCGAATGTTAAAGGTCACCCCCAAAAAAGATTTTCATGTATATCGCGTACACTACTAGACTTAAACCTCAATATTGATCTGCGTTTCCATTCTGTTCCTTTCTTGTCAGCTAACAACGTGCAAACAGTTTAATGTCTATAATGGTCGATGTATACGTATCTGACAAGCTGTTTACATGAGCGACGAACTTATAAACACAGTTTTAATAAGTAATCAATAATCAATGAATTGCCTTTTGGATTGGATTGACAGAGTGATAATTTTGACTCTTTGGAGTAGATTGCGACCCTAACACTGAGTTGGCCAATTGTTATTCGAGAGAAAGCATCTCTCCCAGGAGAATTACAGAGTTGTTAGACAAAAGGACTGCTTGGAGGTGCACTTTAAAGCCGTTTTTCACTGATGCTTCACTAATAAGTTGCTGTTCGTTCTAATTTTGGAGCAAGTCTGAGAGGTATATGACAGCTGACATGGTAATGAATGTGTAAAACTATCGATTGGACTTTCATTGTCATTGTAACCTTTGCTAGCTGTTTGGAAGAAGAAATCTTTGAACATGCAGTCTCCGGAATCAAACACGTTAAGTCTTTTAACGTCCAGCGATACTACTACGTCCAACACTAACTCGTTCAAGCCACGAAAACGACCCAAGTCATTAATCATCAACTTTGAAAATGCTGAGAAAAAGAAATCTGGTTGTAACCGCTTAGAAAAATTCCTCATCTTGGTAATCTCACTGATGCTGATATTCTGTGTAGTTTTGCTGTGTTTGTACCTCAAAGAGCGAGAAATAAACGCACAACTAAGTACCGAAGCACAGAAGACGTCTTACAACGAGACAACGCAAGACTCAAGTAAGGATCTTTCCCGAGCAAGGATATGTTGGACGAAAGAGTGTATTCAAACTGCTTCAGGTTAGAACAAGTTCCTAATTTGTACTATTCATTGTTTCTTTAGAATACGTCCTACATATGTATTGCTTAACATTCGTACAACATGTTTGATTACTACGCTTTGTTTTGATGTCTTTTGTGACGGAACAGGATGATCCCATACAATTCTGATTGCTTGAATGCGTTTGTTCTGTGTCAACCACCTTCTATAAATTTTTACGTTACTAAATACTTTACAGAAAAGCATATTAAATTCCACTTTCTTAGACCAAATGCGAAGGCCTGGAAAAACGTTTCAGCTATTGGTGGTAAAATAAATATTGAGAGACTAGAAAACAACTTTAATTGACAACTCCAATGAGCCAATCTTGAAAATGATTTTATAAGTGATTTAATTAATTTGACAACTTTCAACAAGTTCATTAACTCATTAATGAAAGTACCTACGATAATATTTCTAAATTTCAAATATATTTAAAAATCCTATGGAAAATAGGTGAAATACCAAGTTCGACCGAATTCACAGAAAAAAGAAAACAAATAAGAGCTGAATGACTATGTACTTGTGGTCAAAATATTTACTATTTTCAGACGTTTTTAGAGCTCAAAATTGCTAACATTGATAAACCAAAAGCTTGTAGGATTGTGAAATATTGCTGAAATGATCTTTAATCGTTTTTTTTGGCCAACATTTGATCCCATGGTCGGTTTGAATTTCCGCTATTTTGTACTGTAACCACATCTGTTATAGATATCTTCAATAAGATTATCTTTAGAAAATTCATTGTCTGGTCGACTGGACTTCTATTCCGCTTCCTGAACTTATCATACCACAGTTATAATCTCTAAGAAAAGAACTTTTGAAAAAGCACCGACGATATGTGTCGAGATTTCAAACATTTTCTAGCTTTCATTTGACGGCCTTGCAATTCAATTATCCAAACTTTTCTATGTTTGTATGGATCATTCTAGAAAGCATATGGTTTTGCCAGCAACATTCTAGAAGAGAAAAATGTAATATTGGATTTTTTGGAGTCACTAGAAAGCGAAGAAAGGTCAGGAAGCATTAACATAAAAAGTAGGATTATGAAGTCGTTCGAATTTGCAGGGGAGGAGATAAGAGGGGAGAATTGGTAGAAAGACAAAGAGAAAAACAGATAGAACGAAGAAATTACTGAGAAGAAAGAAAAAACAAGGAAGTGAATAAAGAAAGCGGGAAGGAAAAAAGGAAGAAAAAGAGAATGTAAACTAGAGAGGACGAAAGAAAGAAAGAAAAAAGAAAAAGAGGCAGAGGAAGAAAAAAGAGATCTAGAGAGAAAGAGAGAGAGAAAAAAAAGAAAGAGACAGACAGAGAAAGAGAAAGAAAGAAAGAAAGAAAGAAAGAAAGGAAGGAAGGAAGAAAGAAAGGAAGGAAGGAAGGAAGGAAGGAAGGAAGGAAGGAAGAACGAAATAGAGAGAGAGAGAGAGAGAGAGAGAGAGAGAGAGAGAGAGAGAGAGAGAGAGAGAGAGAGAGAGAGAGAGAGAGAGAGAGAGAGAGAGAGAGAGTAATTAAACGACATCAACTTCTTTACTTGTGGCAACTCTTAAGTTGCAACCCTTCATGCCAAAAAATATTACCCTAGTATTTGATAAATGACAGTTCACTGACTGGTATGATAGCTAGACTGAGATGTCGCACATATGCTATGGTATCGTGTGTGCGTGAGGTCGCTTTTCAGCGACTTCATGGAATCATCAAACGTGCTTTAATCTGAAAAACATCTTGTAAAACACTCAGGCAGCTTAAGTTACGCGAGATAAAAAAATCGAGTTGAACTCGACTACTTCAAGATTTGGTATCTTTAATGTACAGTACATTGCGACGTGGTCCCTAGCGGCATATTGTAAAACATGGATTGGACTCGCGTGGACTGGACTGGACTGGACTCAAAAATCTGTAAAACATGGACTGGGCTGGACTCAAAAATCTTTTACAAAAATGTTTTACAGATTTTTGAGTCTGGTCCATGTTTTACAGATTTTTGAGTCCAGTCCATGTTTTACAGATTTTTGAGTCCAGTCCATGTTTTACAGATTTTTGAGTCCAGTCCATGTTTTACAGATTTTTGAGTCTAGTCCATGTTTTACAGATTTTTGAGTCCAGTCCATGTTTTACAGATTTTTGAGTCCAGTCCATGTTTTACAGATTTTTGAGTCCAGTCCAGTCCATGTTTTACAGATTTTTGAGTCCAGTCCAGTCCATGTTTTACAGATTTTTGAATCCAGTCCAGTCCAGTTCACACGAGTCCAATCCATGTTTTACAATATGCCGCCCGTAAGTGGCTTTCACGTTCTGCTCTCTTTGATTGGATATAATTACAACTAGACGCTTTTGGAGCGTTCACTGGGTTGCCTGTGCGAGAGCTCGCCCACTCACCAATCCTATATACTCTATTATTTCTTACCAAAGTGTTCCTTTTGGGTTCAAAGTCCCCCTTTATTAAAAACATTTTAAATTCTAGTAAGGCATTAGTGTTGCGTTACTGACTTGTCAACGCGTATTAGATTTCTACTTGACCTACTAGAGTACCTTTCAAGACTAGCTGATGAAATAAACATATCTATTTCAGTATCGAAACTGTTCGCTGCAAAACAAACGTTTTATCAATGTAAATATTCTTAGCCAAAATGTGTTTAACTGGTCATTTGTTTTTCCCTCAGTTTTTGTTTTCTTTATTTTCATAAATGGAAATATTCAACAAGGAGTCTTGGCAGTTCGCTTTCTTGTAGATCACTATCAGCTCGTCTGACTTCTACAAGTTCTTGGAGTCAGCTTTCATCAAAGCTTTGTTTGTCACTCGTTTTGTAGTTTGTCTCTCGTTCTGTAGTTTGTCTCAGTATATTTTTTTGTATCTGAGATCTGGTAAGATCTAGCTTGATCATAGCTAGGTAGTTTATAGATTCTCTTAGTCTATTTTGACTAGTTTGTCTAGCTCTACGATTCTCATACCGTAGTTTGCTCATAGATTCTCAAAGATAGCTCACAGATTCTCAGACTTCTCTCTTTGAGTATGTGGACCAACCCGTTCCAAAATCGCTCAATAACATCTTTTAGTGTGTGTCTACCACGTACGGCGTGTGTATTTGTAAGTAGTTTAAGCATAGCGTTAAAAAACCTAAAGACAATAGTACGCAACATGCCCACAGACAAACTAGTACTTCACGAACCCTGAACGAATGAATTAATGGTGACACAACACTAAAAACTATAAATACATCGATGTCGTGTGGCAACTTCATTGGACATTGGACATTGTTTACAAGTTCTCGACCAATCATGACGTGTGAAATTATGGTCTACCTGACGCCCGAAAAACGGATCTCATTTTAAGACTGGTTTGCTACCATAGCAACCCAGTAAATAGTTGCCCTTTTAATTGGCTCTCAAGAAAGCCATTTCAAAGTCACGACATTGAACTACGTTATCTGTTTCGTTTTGTTCGAAGCAAGGAAAAGTACGTTTTTTATCATTAAGAAATTGTGGAGAGTGAAACCTTTTTATTTTGACAAAAACTATAATAGATATCTTCTGTAGCTATGGTAACAATTAACATGAGCAGAAAAATTAACGAGAGAGAATAGATCGATGATAAGAAACACAAGTCACGACAGAAAATTGCAGATATATGTTCAAGGATTGGAAGCTGATCGTTTTGACAACGAGTTCAAATAACGAAAAGATTATTGAGGAAATTCCCCTCTCTCCTGAAGAAAACAACATCAACAACAAAAAACAAAGGACTTTTTAGGCCAAGCTCAGACGTCGGACATTTGCCGCGTCGATTCTAATTGCCTTTGAGGTCGAGCGCTGTTTCCCCCTAGTAGGATTATGTAGACCAAACTTAAAACATATTGTCTCATGGCGCTAAGCAAAAGAGCTGAGGTCATATATAGTAGTTCTCGGCATTTTTGATTATACCATGAAAAGAATTCCTTATTAGACACCGCTACTACTTATGTGTTAACTTCGCATAAATGGAAAATTTCTTTTTAAGAACTTCAGTTCTGACTAAAAATACAAACGCTTATCAAGTCAAGAACATTGCGCAATAAAATAAGGGGTATGGTGCAGAAATTTATACGAAGATGAGATGTGAACGTGCCTTAAAGTAGCAGTCTTGACAAACAGGGTGATTTTATGAGGACCCTTACGCATTAGTGGAGAAGGGGATTGCGGATCAAATGTACAAGCATAATTGATAAGAATAAGGGCGAAGATAATGCTTTTTGAAACGTGCGTATTTCGAGTGGCTATAAGGCTATCTGCATCACAAGCCGCGAGTCGCGTAAAAAAGCGAAAAGAGTTAAAAGTATTGGTTGGTGTACGATGACGAACCAGAAATCTATTGGACATCAATCATATAAAGCAAAGTCACAAAACCTATTGCTAAAATGGTTGTCACATTAACATCCGCACAATGGCAATGTTTATAAAAATTACGTCGACCTATTCCTTGAGGACACTTTTTCATGCCCACCTCCCCTGCACTCTTCAAGAGCTTAGAATTTTACCATTTCCTTGCGACCATTCACGCTTGCGCCTTTGC
The DNA here is from genome assembly GCA_964019055.1 of Anthopleura xanthogrammica. Taxonomy (NCBI): domain Eukaryota; kingdom Metazoa; phylum Cnidaria; class Anthozoa; order Actiniaria; family Actiniidae; genus Anthopleura; species Anthopleura xanthogrammica. The sequence continues at coordinate 3,535,197 of OZ025224.1, read as the reverse complement.
CACGCGTAATGCTTTTTGAGATCCCTCCCCTCCCCAAACTACCACCATTACCACCCAGACTCAAAATTCAAGATCTGTTCTTGAATTTATTTTAATTTCTGGCAGAACTCTTCAGTTCTATCAACCCCAAGGTAAACCCATGCGATAATTTCTACGAGTACGCCTGCGGTGGATGGGTGGCTAAGAATCCGACTGATGAACCGCATTGGAATCAGTTTACGAAGCTCACCAAAGAAAATAACGATCTGATGAAACGTCTTATCAACAGTAAAGAAGTACGAGCGTCCTACTCAAACGTAAGTGAAGATGTGAATGATCTACTGTATTTTTAAAGCTTTAGCGGTTGAATCACGGCGTGGGACAATCACAACAGAGCTAGGCTCCAACCATAGTTAATCATAGTCCCCTCGATTAACTATGCTCCAACTAAGCGAAAGTTCTAAGATCGGATTGGAATTTGGAACTGATTTTTTAAGGAAGGAGAAAAACCGGAGAACCCGGAGAAAAACCCTTGAAGGACCGGAGAGAACCAACAAGTAACTCTACTCCAGCCTGGCTGGACTCGAACCGAGTCGCATTGGTGATAGGCGACGCATTAGCAGCGCACCCCACCCGTGCCTCCCGTGATGGATACGTAAGTAAGTTTGGAGAAACATAGGTGACGTAGCGGTTGTGCACGCGACTTCCACCTCAAGGGTTCGATTCTCGAGAGTGATTCCTGGACTTGGTATCACTTGTGAGTAGAGGGCGGGGTATTTGTTACAGGGCGGGGCCGAGTGGGAGTTGTTAGGTTTCTACCTTGATTCGAGGGTATTTTTCTAGGATCTCCCGGCAGTTTTCGATCTGTAAGTTAACCAACCGTGTCCTGATCGTGACTTGATTGGATTAGCCCAGAGGTTGTTTCAGGGTATCTATTAACGAACGAACGAACGTATAGATGGATAAGTGGATGGATCAATGAATGAATGCATAGATAAATATTGTGTTATTGATTCACAGGATGAGGCCATAACCAAGGCCCTGCTGTACTACGACTCCTGCATGAACAAAGCAGAAATCGAGCGACTGGAAGGCGAACCGTTGAAAGAACTTTTGGCAAAATATGGTGGCTGGCCTGTCATTGATAAATCATGGAATGCCTCAAAGTGGGAATTTTTGGAAAATTTTGTCCTGGCTCACAGAGAATTGGACGCTTCTCCCTTTGTGCAAGTGTTTGTAGATTTGGATTTGAAGAATAGTTCTGTGAATGTGATTAATGTGAGTATGAATGCATGGGATATTCACCACATTCCATACATCGGTTCACTGGTCAAACACAAAGCATTCAGTCCAGGCTTAGCCTGAACAAGTCTCGCGGGGGGACGAGTAGCGAAAGGACGTCTGTTTTCTCAGGCTAGTCGAGGCTGCAAGGTTCAAATTTGAATAATCCTTTGAAACTATCTTGCAGCTTCGATTGGATGCTTTGTATATGACCAGTGAACCGATGTAAGTATGCTATATGTAGCAGGCTTTCACGAAAGCTATGTTATGCTATGTTTTTTTTGTGTGTAAAAAGAGGTTTTGTTTCCCCAAGAGTGTTTGGGGCAAATGTCTATTGTGCCTTACGAAATAACCGAAGTGAACCTGATTTCCCCCATCGTTTCAAAATCGTCGTTATTGTCAAAATAATGTCTTTTGTTATATTCAAAAGCTTCTTCGGTCTTGGCTACGCAACAAAATAATATATATCCCAGCGCATAATTTTTTCTCAAACATTCTAAGTCTTTATATGTATGTTTTATTTCTAGATTGAGCAGTCATATGTAGGAACGTTATCCCCGAG